>VDFB02339763.1:0-88062 GCA_007258455.2 Sequoia sempervirens
AGCTAATGGCTCACATTATGATGAGTCCTTTTATGGCTTAGGTGTGTATCATTTCTCCAACACACTCCCTTGAGCCACAACATAGGTGTCAAATGCACCTAGCTTGGCTCTAATACCATGTTGAAATTTCCATGAGCTAGTTAGGATGAAAATCTCAAACACTAAGCTACCCACCCACTTTATGACAAGTCAATTTACGGTTTAGGTATGTTAATTTTTTTGACAGCTTTTTCACATTGTGAGATATTACCAAATAATTATAATGGTCCTTTGGTTTTGTGTGGATCATGAACCATGTAAGGGTGTGTTTATTGATCTTACTCACCAATAAAATGTATGCATTGAATAATTTTTGTTTTATCATCATTTTATAAACAAGCATATGCATATTTGAGGGTTTATTTAAAATTGACTAATGATATGTTGATTGAAACTATAGGATACATTATTTTTACCTTAATTTTTGGTCTAAAAGATGAGGGAAGTTCTTATTCTATGTAATATTATTTGTTCTTTAGATGTATCTCATATTTTACTTGGGTATCCATGGATAAAACAATATCAAGCAACATCATCTATGTCATGCCATCAAGGTATCAAATATGTTTGAACACTAGTAAAGAGGTTACAATTGCAAGAGATCCGTATATGCCTTTATTTTAGATTAATTCATTTAACCTTAAATAATTTTAAGAACATACCTAAGGATCCTCTATATAAGTGCAAGGATTCTTTGCCTAAGTTGTAAAAATTTCAAAAGGAATAACAATGGTGGGAAAATCAAGACAAGATGCAACAATTTAGAATTCCTAAAGGGTTCACAATTATTAGAGCCAAAGTAGGTTATATGTAGGTTTTATATTATAAAATGATTCAAGAATATATAAGGCCAAAAGAACCATAAGCATTGCAAACTTTAGTTTAAAAGCATAAGGGATTGGATATTTTCATTCCTAAACATGGTTTTCATAAAAAAAATTACTCATGTAACAAGCACACTATAGAATTGACAAAGAGGGTTAGGGTTTTTAGCTTCATTTGTTATATGGAGATATTTTATTGTAATGTACATAATCAATGATATGATTCTTTATTTTTTATAAGATTTAATATTATGACACCTTAACAAACCAAGCTATGACTTTCATGGTTCACTACTACATCTATGAAATTTACATTTTCATCTACAAGTTTGACCCTAAATTTGTAGTTTTAAAATTATTTCGTGACCTTGACCCCTACACTTCTAGTCTTTAGGAATTTATTTATCTCCATTTTTTAGACTATGTTGAGAGCCATTATAATGTTTCTTTGCACTAACTTTGGGAGGAAACTCATTTTCCTTTACTCAAACCCTTGGATTGATTTAAAAAAATTGAACAAGTTAAAATGCATGCCAAATATAAATGCAATTTCAATGGGTGTAGTTTTGAATTATAGACCTCTCATCCCCTAACAGATAGTTGAAAGTTTTGATAGGGAAGCAAAATACTATATTGAAAATGCTTGAAAAACTTTCAAAAAAATGCAATTTGAATTCATTTTAACCTGTCAATAGTGCTCGATATCCAAACTGGAATGATGAATTTTGAACAAACGAACTCAAATTTGCTTTGGCTGGAAAGAAACACCTTCATTTGGTCACCGTCATGCTCTCGGGTCGCTGCACGCACCAGGGACATTAGGGATAGTGACTGGTAAAACAAGTAGTAAAAGTGACAGGGCAAAATGAACGAATTTTTTCTTTTTGTCATATTAGGGGGTTCGGTCAAACCCATGTTCGACCGAACCTATTTAAATATTGTTTTTTTTTAGGGTTTCTTTGGTTCGGTCGAAGCATGGGTTCAGCCGAACACAATGGTTCGACCGAACCATAGAAATGGTTCGGTCGAACCATTGTGTTCGGCCGAACCCATGAAATATGGTGAACAAGAAAAATGCGAAATTTCCTTCCTCTAATAAAGTGTAAACCACTATTCTAAAGCCACCCTTTTATAAAGCCATGCACATTAGTTGTGGCAGAAATATAAATGGTTATAGTACATGATGTAAATATTCTTTCACTACAGTCATACTCTCTATTCCCAAAATATCAAAATCATCAAAACTAATATAATTGAACAAGATCATAAAATGAGAGAATCTACCCTTAAAAGAATATATATAAGAATAGTATATGTGTGTTAGATCTGGAAGAGCTATTACAATTTGGTTCAAATATTCATTATATTTTAATGTGTAAGATTGGATGTCAAGAACTTCTTAATCTCCAATATACTAACATGCTAATACTTTGTAGACTCCCACAAGCTATTATTATTAAGTGTTGTAGTTATACTCTTAATATTCCAAATGCTTATGTGTGTATTTAAATCACTCGATATCAATTATATTTTCATATTTAACACAATACTAAGCACTAAGATAACCTTATCCTATCACTTATGCAAGTGTTGACTACAATTCATTTTTTATGCGCTTTCTTTTTTTCCTTGTGTAAATGCTTCTATCATGCATAATTGTGTATTTGAATATATATCCTTCCCAATTATCTAGTATGAGAGAATTAGTTTAATCCATAGAAACTATCATTTTTTAGTGGTGAAACTTCATCAATTGGTGAATATTTTGTATTAATTAGGTTGATGTTAGAAAATATAATGAAATGGTGAGAGGCCCAAATCATCAAGAATGCACAATTTTTGGTTCAATAGATTAAATTACCACCAAATTATTTATCAAGCATTTGTATCATAATATTTTGCCACAATAGGATACAAAGTTGTATCATGGATCACTTGGAATTTTGGAGGCATGTTTTAATTAATCAATATATTCATCAATAACATTAGATGATTAGATGAAGTAACATTGAATTCATGTGTTTATATTTAGATGAGGGAAAGGTTATGCTACAATACACATTATATCAAAAATTGTAGAAATTTCCCAATGTCCTCAAAAGATTTTAAGAATTCTTGGATGTTTAAAATATATATCTCCAATTTTTGAATATTTGGACAATGCAATGAAACATCTAAAAAAACTTTAAAAATAGACCAAAATGGAATGAGAATTCTACCCTAACAATAAAATAGTTAAAAATGAAAGGCCAATAACTACCTACCATATAATTGCCATAAAATGTATAACATGCTTGCTTTGTGTATTGATGCTCCTAATAATAATTCATATATTGTATTAAACATCCAAATGGAAAGAAATAAATATTAGTTAAGATTGGAAACTTTCTCACAAAGTGAGAAAATTAACATACTATTAGTCAAAAGAGGAATTAAAAAAATTAAGACATTTCTCAATCTAGAGCATTTCACTATTAAAATAGATAGCTACACCATGAAAAATCTTACAAATAAAATGTCAAAATAAAGATATTTCTCAAGGAATAATCACTACGTAGTAGTTTGAATTCCAAAGTTATGATTTCAAGTTTCAATGGGTTAAAGGAGACCAAAATCCTTTGGTAGATACACTAATAGGATATTTCAAGTTTGTTGTCATTATCACTATCAACCCACAAGACCCTCCTAAGTTGAAAAACCCAATAAGTGGCATTTTGGTCAAAATTTTGTGTGTAAACAAATGGTATATAGAGTTGAAAGACATGATTTCTATATTCTAGATATGTTTGATCTATTAAACGATCTTATAATTGTGCAACTCAAAAATAGGTTTTCTTTTGATCTTACTTCTAGAATACTTTCTAGCATATGGCAAAATATTTGATTATTTAAGAAAAATATATCAAGATGTGTTCTTTGGAAATTGTAAATAGTATATATTTTGGGATGTTTCATTTTTAAAATAGTGTAGATAGAATAGAAGGATTGAATGGTGAAATAGACTTTTTTTAATAAACTAAAATCAAGGTTCTCTCAAAAAAATAACTATTGATCTTTATGAATGCCTCCAAAGCCCAAATTATTAGAATCTTATGAAACTAAAATTTTATCCTATTGATTGGGGCTAGAAATCCAAATTACTCACAAGGAACAATAAATATGTTATTTGACATGCCAAAACAACTGAACGATTTGAATGAAACTTAACATATGAAGGAATGTACCATCATGTCAATGTTGGGTTCTATCCAAATGACTCCAAAAGGACCACTAGTGTATGTCATGTTGAAATTTCTATAAGAAAAAGAACCTAGGCTTCAATGTAGAAGACATAATGGACCCCATGTACTAAAATCAAATTTAGCGTACTCTCTAAATTATTCATAATTGGAATCTTGTATATAATTTTTCTACCATTTAATTTATTTTCTTGTTATATTGTTTCTTTAGCATCAATGTTCTCATCTATTGATCTCATTTTATCAAATAAAGGTGATCCAAGAGATGTAGGCATCGAGAGTTCATTTTGGTTTGAGAGAAGAGAGTGTATTAAGAGACATATGCTCTCAACTTACACCTAGTGTGATCTAGCTGACCAAAAATCTCTTTACATGATTATGAATTGTCTTCTAGAATGACAATGATATTTGAGAATCCCTTATCAAATTGATAAGATAAATGATAAAACTTTGTGATAGATAATATCATTATAAATCCAAATTTTAGTATTTTTTCATGATATTTTTAGGTTAATGGAAGTTTTGTTTCCAATCCCCAAAATGGTATCAGATTCATGTGCATTCTTACTCTATTAAAATTATATATTGTGCATGTTGTGAATGTTAAGAAAAGAAATAAAAGAAAGGAAATTGAGTGGGTAAAAGTACAAATATGTGTCACACTTTATAAGGGAAATAACCAATGTTGATCCAACTTTTAAATTTGAATCATTAAAAAATATATATGTTTTGAATTTTGAAATGATGTAACCTAGTAAAATGTGTATTTTTTAGTATATTTTATGTTTATTTTTAAAAAATATATATATATTTTTAAAGAGTTTTTAATAAATTGACACTATAATTTAGTTGTTGATAAAATGCTAAAAAATAAAGTTACATGAGACACCAATCTTTTTATAGTATTTTTTCTTTCAAATTTTTTGTGTGCATATTGATAAATATATGTTTTTAAAATAAATATTAAAATGTGTGTGTATTAACAAATAGTTGTTTCTGTGATAGGTCGAATTTGGATGATAGAAAACGAGCAGCAAACAAAGTAATGCAAAATACCTCCAAAAACAACCTACACCTCAAGATTAGCCTAGTTGGAATCAACACAAAATAAAGAAGACAAATGAAACCTTATACCTTGCGTCGAATCGATCCTTTGGTTGGCCCTTTGATCTTCGGTGTTGTATGCTCCTTGGATGGCAAGAGATGCAAGCTAGATGGTGGTATGAGGATGGATGCAAGTGGGTGCAAGCATGAAAATGGCTAAGTGTGGATTCTAGAAAATTTTGCAAGATTTTGGCTACAATGCATGATCTCCCCAAAATGAGAGAAAAGAGGGGGTATTTATAGAGATTTTGGAAATCTCTAGGGAAATGGACGGTCAAGATTGAGCCACAAAGGTCAAGATGTAGGGCCAAGGTGAGTTGAGAACTCACAAGCCCTCACATCTTGACATGTGGCAAGTGATATGGTTTAAAAAGGGTGATGTGTACATGAGGTGGAAGGATAGTACATGACATGGAGGGAGTACAAAGTACCTTGGGATTGAGACAAGATCTCCTCATAAAGGAGGTACTTGTCCCCATGTGGGTGAGAGGACATATGGGGAATTAAAAATTCCTCAAATATTCTCATGGGGATGAGAGAAGGAATTTAAAATTCCTTTAAATGCATTGGGGGATTAAATGTGAATTAAAAATTCACATGGGGAATGGAGATGCCTTGTCCAAAAAGAAAAAATATTAAATAGGGTTGACTCAATTAAGTGATTAGGATTGTGCAAGTACTTGATTAGACTAATTAATGACAGATTAGAAGAGGGTTAGATTTCACATGTGACTTGATGTGACAAGTCAAAGATCACATGGGGAAGAGAAAAAAGAATTTAATATTCCTTGGAAGGATAAAAGGAATTAAAAATTCCTTAAGAGGTTGGTTAGGCTAGTTAGTAAATGATTAAATGAGGGTTAGGTGGCTAAGAGAGATTAGAGGCCAACTTGCAAAAGTTGGAGGATGTGACACATCCTAATCAAGGATTAGGCATGTGAACATCCTAATGATGAGATTAGAAGATGGATTAGGATAAGATAAAAATGATGGAGGATGTGACATATGAGGAATTAAATAAATTTCATATTTATTTATGAAAAGGGGAAGGTATTTAATTATTTAATTAGATACCTTAGGGATTTGGCAGAATTAAGGATATTAATTAAATAATATTGATATTACTTAATCAATGCAAATAAGTGGATGCTTAGACGAAAGGGGATAAATTTGGATAAATTAAGTGTCCAAATTTAGGTGTCTACAGTTTCCATTCAACATCAACTTTCATATTAAATATTTATCTAAAATAGAAAAAAAATATACCATCTTTTATCTAGTGCATCATATTTTTTCAATTTTGTTAATAAGTTTAAGTATTTTTCCTTGGCATGGTACCAACCTAATATTTTATGTTGATGACCTACTTTTAGTAAAAATAAAAAATAAAATATAAATAATAATTGAACTATTAATTTTATTTTATTTTGAAAACTACACTTATTAATCTACCAAAGGGTATTTTTTATATTTAAAAAAATATTATTTACATGAGTAGATGTTATTCAAACCTCAAGTTTTTTAAATAATTTTAAATTTTGGTAAATTGGCCTTAAAGTGGTGCTACATATGCATTTTACCAACAACTTTTATTGGAAAAGTTGTGGAAATATCTAACTCAGCTAGAATGAATCTTACTAGATCATATGTTTGACCAAAATTAATTTTTAGTTAGAAATAATTAAATTTAGTTATGTTGATAAGTTGGACGAAAGTGTGGTCCGCAACTTTGTACTATTACTTGAGTGTCATTTAAAGAAGAGAGTGTGTAGGCTAGTCATAAAATGTGCAAGACACTTTGTAGAATTTCAAGTAAGTTCATGAGGATTTATTATCATAGATAAGATAGATTTGATGTCTTCATGTTCATATAATATATTCTACTTGGGTTAAATAACTTTAATATGGATGAAAATTTTGGATTTTGAAAATAGTTCTTTCAAACTTCCTAATATTTGTAAAGAGTGATTTATATCATAAGAAAGGATTGAAAGTTATGGTGTTAAAAATTGTAAAACAAAGAAAAGTTAATTTGATGGTGAAAGGGTTGGGTATTAGACATGTGTATATAACCTAAATAATATTTGAAAATAACTTAAGAGATGAAAAAGAAAATGTTATGTATATGTTCTTTTTTTACATTAATCTCATTATACACCCATAGTTAAATTATGACATTGACACTAAATATTTCTATTTCCTCACTGATACCTAATGTCTTAATTGAGAACAAGTTGTTATTTCATAATTTAAAGGAAAATTTACTATATATGGAAAGTTTTATGTTCATCATAACTTTACACTATCTTTAGTTGACAAACATATTCACTTTTCTTGTTATCTCTGTCTATAAATAAAAGGTGTTGATTTGGCTCCTAGTTTAGCTTATATGCCAAAATTGGAGGATGGTGAAGTTTTAGATTGTCAAACATTATTTTCTCTCCATCTAAATTTCCAAGGAATTTTTTATCTTAAACTTTCAAATTATTTGATAAATTTGGTATAAATATTTACCATAATATGTTTCAATTTGGATTCCTTATTATAGAAAAATTGATGAGAAATAATGGGCCCAATTTTACTAAATTAATTTTTCCTAAATCACCTTTTGTTTCCAATAGAACACATCCCTCAAGGAGAAGAGTATCTACTCTTGATATTTTGACTATTCTATACCAAACTCTTGAAGAAATCCTAAGAGCCTTAGAACAATCCAAACCTACATCAATATCAACCAAATTCCTACAATCTAACCAACCTAGTACAAGCAAGAAGCCATTCATAAATTATGACCCTTATTTTCCTCTAAATACAAACATATTTTTTTATATGAATCCTTTTCCATCAATATATTCAATAGCAACCTTCTCAAATCTAGTTAACAATCCACACTTGGATATGCTTTCTCAATAAGAATAAGAATAACGATAAGAAAAGACCATAGAAATAAAAAATGAAAGATACTATAGGTATGAAGAAGGAAAAAAAACCTAGGAAGGATGCTTTAAAAACTAAGATTGAAATTTGAAATAATCCAACTATTATACGCAAAATATCACCAAATATATATATATTGTAGTAATGGAAAAAGTTTCCTTTTCCTTGCTTGCTTGGATAATTAACATTAAAACTGGACTAATGGTGTCTTGGAGTGATGTTTTAATGTCTTATACACATTCACATAATTTTAGGACCTTTATTTCACTAAACCATGCTTTAATTTGTCCTTTGCAAAGGTGTTGTAAAGTGTTGTAACACACTTTAACACTTTTCTAGGACTTATTTGGTTAATTAAGCCTTATGGGCCCCTTTCTAAATAAAATATGCATAACGTATACCTTGTTTAAGTGTTGTAAAGTGTTTTAAAGCACTTTCACATTTATCTAGGTGGTCCTGATTCATTGTGGTTAAGTGGAGTTATTAACCCCCCATTTATACCTTAATTTTGACACCTCCCAAGGATCTCTCCCGACAATCATAATTTAAATATCAAATTATTTCATTAGGAAAAATTTGGTCTTGGTAAGTTGAGCTAGGACCCATTTTCCCATGATGGAAAATGGGTCCTCCCTTAATAGGACCCCCTTTTCCCAATTGTTCTGGAATGGGTTTTTGGCTCTCTTTCAACTCCCCAAAGCTTGGTCCTGGAAACTTAGCCATGACCCATTCACCTTTGGTGATGAAGCGGTCCTCCCTTAATGAGACCCCTATTTTTAAATTTCATTTTGGGAGGAATTTAATTGCCTTTCTTTCCAGATCTAGTGTCAGCCTTGATTCTTTGAATTTTGAGGTTAATCTCCTAATTTAGTATAAATAAGGGGTTAATTCACATTATTTCACCTGGCAAGCTTACAAGAAATCCTAGCAACTTTGAGGGGGAGTCCTTATAGAAAATTTGAGTCTATCAAGAGAATTCATAAGGCATTTCAAGGTAGATTTCAAGAGTTCATTGCGGCAATTCAAGATCATTTCATCATCTCAAGGGTTTTATGCACCCATGCATGTTATTGAGCCAAGATTATTGATGTAGCATTGAAGATCATTCTTGCAAGCATTGCTTCACATCCATTTGAGATCAAGATCTAAATTTTTCATGGCCACTACATGTTACATTACATATTTGTTTCACAAGACATGTCATCCAAGGTATCATCAATTACACATTTAATGTTTCATGCTTTGTTTCTTTATTTCATCAATTGGTTTAAGAGCAAGATTTGGAACAAAATTGAAAAAGTTGTCAATTTGCAAGATTGTCATTTATAGTGCAAGACCAAAGAAAGGAGGATAAAAAAATTATTTTAGACTTTCAATATTTGATAACCGAGAATCTGGAAGTGCATACATCAAGGAACAGAACCCAGAAGTCAGTTTTCTAAAACCCTAAAAAGACCCATTCACCACTAAAGGCAAATGAATCCTCAGTAGGACTGAAGTAGTGAAAATCTAGGACCAGGGAGTGCTAAATGAGAGGAACAAAACTTTGAAGTCATTTTTTGGAACCCTAATAGGGACACATTCCCCCCTAAAGGCAAATGATTCCTCTATAGCTCAAAAACAACTTTCTAGACATGTACACAACTTTTTTACTCTAAAAACATTCCTCATAGTTACTATAATAGTGAGGTTGTATTTTTGGTTGTTAGTAGCATCTTATTTTAGACAATTTGAGGTGTTTATGGCCTTGAAAAACAAGTGGTCCATCACTTTTTTGATTCATAAATGGTGGACCCTATTTTTCCCCTAATCATTTTTGGTGAACCAGACATATTCAACATTGCAATTTTCTAAATTTTGGAGTCTCCCTTTGCATCTTAAGTTAGATCTTGCATTCATTTGCATTGAATTAAAGATCTCATTTAGGGTTTCTTGTTTTGCATTGCAATCTTGCATCTCACTTAGGGTTTAGAATTGCCTTGTTTTACATTCTCTAAATTTGAAAAAATACAAAAATAAATCAGTCATTTGGCATATCATACATTTGCATTTGAAAATAAAAAAAAACTTGCATTTCAAAAGGTGTTATATAGGTCATCATTTTCCCTTCATTTCACTTGCATTAGGTCATCAAATTCTGAAAATTTTAATCATAAAAGTTATAGTTTGAAACTAGGCATGAAAAGTACATAAAACAACTCAAAATTTACAGTTTTCACCTCTTTAAAACCCTAATTTGGGACCCATTCACCACTATTGGTGAATGAGTCCCCATTCAGACCTGGACTGCATGTTCTAGCATCCGGAAAGGCATAAAAAATCACTCATAAATCACCAGAAACATTTCAAAATTCCTTATCCATGACCCATTCACCCTTACTGGTGAATGAATCCCTATTAGATCCTAATCTGCATTTTTTGGGTTTTGAAACCTCAGTTTTAGGATTTTGTTTTGTGCTGTCACTTTCCTATTTCATTTTTTAATTTTTTTTTCATTAAATTCATTGCATTTAGCTTAATTTTCTTCATTGAGTGCATTGTCAAAATTCAAAATGGAATTTACAACACCTCATTTTCATATTGTTACATAGCATAATCAATGAAGAAAATTGCAAATGTTCTCCTTTTGCATGTTTGATCTAGCATCGTTGCATTTCAAGCATTACATCATGTTTTCATTACAAAAATCTATGGTTATCATACTTCATGTTCTATTTTCAGATCTTGTTGAGTGTTCTAAGAAAGTTTTGTTAATTGCATATGAATATGAGGTCCTTTCCCCTCTCTTTTTGTTCATCATTGATCCCTCTCCTAGTATCCCTTCTATGAGCGAGGTTAGTTTAGTGAAAGAGAATACAACTTTGGGTAATCATAACAATCACATTTGTTCTTCTCCTAATATCTCTCCTAGTTGTGAAGAAGATATTTTGGTGTTAGAAGAACTAATCAATGAGAGTTTTGAGAACCCTAGTTGTTTCTCTCCCCTTACCCCTCCTATTAGGAAAGATATTACTAAACAAGTGGACATATAACAATAGGTAATCATGATGATCACATGATAAAAAAGGAGAACATTGAAACCTGTTTACATAACACATGTCCCAACATCTTCCCCTCTTGTGATAATGTTATACATGATGAGGATATGTTGGTGTTAGATAAGAAAATCTTTAAGATCTATGACAACCCTCTTTATGTTTCTTCCCCTACCTATCCTATTTTGTGAGACATTATAGGACATAGGGATGTAATTGCACATGATCGTGATAATCACATTAGTTCTTCTCCTAATATCCTTCCTAGTCATGTAGGAAATAGATTAGTGTTAGAAGAAACACTTGAAAGTCATGAAAATCCCATTTCCCCCTTTCCTAGTGCTCCTACCATTTGGGGAGATCTATTTCAACGAAAGGATCCAATCATTGAAAAGCATGATTCTCCTTCTCTCGAAACCTCTCCTCTTTGTGATGAACATCTTAAAAACTCCCCTACTAGGGTAGATATTATGGCACAAGAGAATGAGACCTTAGAGGAAAAGGATGAAATCATGGACAATCATAGCAATCAAAATTTTCCTTCTCATATTTGCGAAGAAGATATATTGATGTTAGAAGATCAAAGCAATAAGAGTCATGAGAATAGTAGTCACCTCTCTCCCCCTAAGGAAGACATTATTGAACAAGAGAATTTCATCATTGATAAACAAGTCAATCCAACCAATGATAGCTCCCTTACTAGTGATGGAGTTATTTTAGGAGAACCAAACATTAAATGTCATGAACATCTAGTTTTTAGCTCTCCTAAATACTCTCCTACTAGGGTAGTTATCATGAAGAACATTGACACATGTCTTACAAACAATAACGATGAGGTTTCCCTAGATGAAGATGATGAAGTGACATTAGATTCCCCTTCACTATGAAATCATGAAAATAAGGATAAGTCTTATGAGGTTATGCACATGTTAGATATCCCTTGAAGTACTCTCCTAATGCTAAACTTATAATTTATTCACCCTCACAAAAAAATCAAGTTGAAAACAAACTCATGCTTATCCTAGAGCCACCTAAGAATAATGTTTCGTAGCAATCGAATTATAACACCATTGCTCATATATATAACATGAGGAAAAATCTGCAACCAAAACAAACACCTTCAACATCCCTCCCATTGCCTAATCCTATTTTTCCTAGTGCTCCTCATTTTCTGACAAACAATGGAAAGGAATATAATCTTGTTGAACACCTTAAGAACACTCTTGCTAAGATTTATGTATGGGAGTTACTTCAAGTATCCCTTAGTTATCATGGCATACTTCAAGAGGCCTTGCAACAAGTTATGGTTCCATCTAACAATAATTCAAATGATGTAGTAACACTAATCCAAAACATGAATGAAATGAATCTAGATATATAGTTTTTCATCAGAATGAGTTACCTCCCTTGGAAATTCAGAAGAAGTATGAAGCTTTCAACATAATAGCTCACATTGGTCAAGTTGTGATAAAACAAACTCTTGTTGATAATGGTTCGACCTTGAATGTTTGTAGTGTGAGCCTCTTGTAAAAATATTTACATGGATAAAAGTGACATTAAACCCTATTCTTTACCTATTCATGGATTCGATAACATAGGAAAACAATCGCTTGGAGTTATCAAGTTAGCTATTAGAGTTGGGGAACTAACATTACAAACTTTAGTCCACGTTATGCCTCGTGATCTTTATTACAACCTAAGGTTTTAGGGAGACCATGGATTCATGAAATTAATGGTGTCCCTTCTACTTTACATCGTGCCATGAAGTATGTCTATAACAACAAATTCTACACCTTAAAAGACCACCCTGAACCTGAAAGTTGCTTGATAGCTGAAAGAGAAGAACAAAATCCTTTGGAAGAATTGGAATCCTATACACCACAAGAAATCACAAAATAAGGAAAAGATCATGAGAAGAAAAATGAGGAAGTCACTAAATTGTTAGAAGATGATTGGGGTTCCTTATATTTCACACCTACATTCATGGGCGAATAAAAGATCATAAACAAAGATTCTCAAAAGGGGAAAGAAAAAGTGGTAATGTTGACAAAAGATTCAACACAAATTTGAAATCATCCACCTCAACTACTTTACAAGACCAAGAAAATTACACAACACACTTTGATGAAGTTGATTATGAACAACCACCAAATTTGAAAGAAATGAAAAAGATTTACGGAAGAGGTTATGAACTTATGAAGCAACTTGTTTATAGTGGAAAAGGATATGGGGCTAAAGAACAAGGTATCTATGTCCCTATAGAGCCTAAAACACAAGAAAAAACTCATGGTCTTGGTTATAATTGTACTTTGATAGAAATCCAACCATCAAACAAGCCTTCACCCAATATCAACACTCTTACAAAAGATTCTCCTAAACCAGCTTTAACACATGAGTGCATCCTAAACTTATAGACATTAATGTTGTTGATTATTATCCTTTGAAAGACTCGCTTAACATCAATGTCATCACACAAAACACTAACGATTAGAATTTTTTAGATTTTACACCCTCCTTTTAGGAAGAGTACAAAATCTTGCAATATAAAGAGTCTTGTGTATTATGATATCTAATACTAAGCAAGAGATATATTTTCACAAAATAATGAAACATCTTCTATTGATCAAGAGATTATCTTGTCGAGACTCCTCCAAGATCATTTGATATCCCTCCCTCCAAGAACACAAAAGAAATTTTATTACAAGAGTTTATTTTGTGCATATCATAGAGTTCATGGTCATTCTACTAACGAATGTAAGGCTTTGAGTAGTAAAATCCAACACCTTAAGGAGTTTGGTGCTCTTCCTTATGTGGGGGCACCTAATTCCTCTAATTGATAGTGATTTTCACTCTAGCATCAATCATTTCAACTCACCCTTGTCTTGCACCCAGTGTGGGTAAGGGGTTAGGTCTCCTTATGCTTGTATGTCACTGGTTGCCTCTTTTGGCCTATTTACCACCTTTCATGTACATATAAGAGCAAGCTTGGAATGTTACCAACATGCCTTAAGTTGACTCGCTAGTGATGTACTGAGTTTTCTTTAGTTGATTTATGGGGGAAGCCCTTTCTTCCTATTTCATGAAATAGCTTATCTTGGAAACATGTGACTTGGCATAGGGTTTTTTGAGGAAAGCTCTCATGTCTTAGGACCAAACATTTGGCTACTTTAAATTAATTTCCCATGTACAGTGTAGCAATGAATTTAAAGTGGGGGCATACATCGACATATCTTTCAAAATTTTATGAGTTATTTTTCCTTGTTTCATGTGACATGTCCTCTTTCTTGGTGGTGTCATTAGGTTTTATTTCCTCTAAGAGTGTGATATCTCTTTGATTCATCATCTCTTTGGGATGTTAAGCATAATTTTCCCTAAGATGAGATCTTACATTTGTCCTCTCTTTGGGGTGTTAAGCACAATGCTCCCTAACATGAGACCTTGTAACATAATTTGTCTTCTCTTCGATACGTTAAGCACAATGCTCCCTAAGAGGAAGACTATTACATGAAAAAAGAAAAATCCCCTTTAGCAAAATTTTTACATGACATTCAAAAACATTTTAGAAAGAATTTTCATTATGGTGCCTTATCGAAGGTGTCAGGAGGATGATTTTGGTATGGTATGAGAATATAATTCAATTCTCTCATTTTCCACCTTGTTGGGATAACTCACCTAGTGGACAGACTAAGGTTCCAATACCCCAAAGTGAGCATTCATATTTTGGGAAAAACTGACCCCGCAGATGAATTGAAGATTTGTGGCCCCAGAGTGAGTAGTGTTTTTTATGGACAAACAGCCACTGCCTCACATGGTGTTGAATCGGTTGTGCTTGATCCTTTGTTTTTGTTTATTTTTCTTGGCCTTTGATAGGGTATGATCATGTATCTTTGTTATTGTTACATACTTAAGTGTCTTGGATGTCTACTTTAGTGTGAGTTCGACATGGGGTCATCCTCTCACTAAAGTGGATGAAAAATTTGTAGTAATAGAAAAAGTTTTCTTTTTCTTGCTTGCTTGGATAATTGGCATTAAAACTATACTAATGGTGTCTTGGAGTAGTGTTGTAATGTCTTTTACACATTCACATCATTTATGGACCTTTATTTGACTAAATCATGCTTTAATTTGTCCTTTGCAAAGGTGGTGTAAAGTGTTGTAACACACTTTCACACTTTTCTAGGACTTATTTACTTAATTAAGCCTTATGGACCCCTTTCTAAATAGAATATGCATAATGTATATGTAGAACTTGAGAAATCCAACTTCACAGAACTCGAAGATCACCTACATGCAAATAACCTGTCACAGAAAGGAAGACAAGGAGACAAAAAAGCAAATGTGCTCTGCAAGCTTCAAGAGAAACTGCATTAACTGAATGAAATAATGTAAAGAGATCAATCCTTATGAAGGAGATCAAGAAACCCTAAAGTGTAACATAAAAGAGAACATTTAATAATTAGAATAATTATTAAATGCCTACAAAATTCAAACTAAGTTAATCTTAAGAGAAATATAAGAGGTAACTTAATTAATATAATTAAGTAATAAACCTTTTACTCTAACACCCCCCCTTAAGATGAACATAGGGAGTAGCTACAAACTAAATGCATGAAAGCAATACAACTACAAGCTAGAAAGAAAACTTGGGTCTTGACAACTAGGCTTGATGAGGTACCCAATCACAACCGAATCTCTATAAAGTGGAGTAAAGGAGAAAACCCAATGGGAAAAACTCCTCTCTTAAAAGAGATGAAAAAAAAACATGGTAAAAAAAACATGAAGGAAGGAAGGCCTCACAGAGACCCCCCAAGGATAACTTCCTTCACCCCAAGCATGGAGCACAATTGAAGATAGTGTGGTGATGCCAAAGGTTTAGTGAAGATGTCTACAACCTACTCCTTTGTAGGAATGTACTCCAAGATGAGAGAACCATCCTGAATCAATTGCCTGATGAAGTGCATGTGGATCTCAATGTGCTTAGTCCGCTAATGCTTTACTGGGTTGCAACAAAGGTGAATGGAACTCAAATTGTCACACCAAAGAATAGTGATAATATTAGGAGGAAACCAAAACTCTATCATCAACTTCCAAAGCCATAGAATCTCCTAACTAACTAACACTGTTGCTCGGTACTCAGCCTCTATAGATGATAATGCAATAGTAGACTGCTTCTTGCAAGACCATGTGATAGGACCAGAACCAAGGAAAAAAACAAAGATAGAAGTAGACTTATGATCATTGACATCACCAGCCCAATTTGAGTCAGTGAAGCCAACAATGTGAGGGGATCCTGAAGTGTAGTGAATGTCATAATGAGTGGTGCCTCAAATGTACCTCAAGATACATTTGGTTGCTTTCAATTGGATCTCATGAGGATAATGGGAGAACTGAGAAATAAGGCCAATCGCAAAGGAAATATCAGGATGAGAATGTGTTAGGTACAACAAACTGCCAACCAATTTCCTGTATAAAGTGGAATCCACTGAAGGAGTAGTATAGGTGGAGGACAAAACAATACCTGACTAAAATGGTGTGGGGGTAGGCTTGAAATCAAGCATGCCAAATCACTAAAGCATATCAAGATCATACTTCTATTGAAGTATGGAAATCCCATATGAAGACTAAATAACCTATAGACCCATAAAGAAGTGTAGAAGATCAATATTTGTCATCTCAAACTACTCCATCAAAGCTCTTTGAACACTCTGAATCATGGAGGATGAGCTACCTATAAGAATGAGATCATCAACATATAGTACAAGAATCAAAAGATCATCCTCGTGACACTGAATGTACACTGTGTGATTGAAATGATAACGTGTGAAGTGAGAGGAAAGCAAGAAAGAGTCCATCTTCTCATACCAAGCTTGAGGTGCTTGTTTGAGACCATATAATGAACTCCAAAGTCTGCAAACCAAGAAAGAGTCTTGCAAAATACGTTGAGGCTGCTCCATATAGATCTCCTCATGTAGGTCTCCATGTAAGAAATCACTCTTCACATCCACCTAAAACACTGTCCATCCCTGTGAAGTTGCAAGGGAAAGTACCAAGAAAATAGAGTTCATCTTGGCGACAAGAGCAAAGGTCTTAGAGTAGTCAATACCCTCTACCTAAGAAAACCTCTTCACAAAAATGTGTGCCTTATACTTATCAATCGAACCATCTGCAACATACTTGGTATGGTACACCCACTTGCACCAAACCAACTTTCTTCCCTTAGGAAGAGGACAAAGATCCCAAGTATGATTCTTCATCAAAGAAGAATAATCCTCATCCATGGCCCTATCTCACTCAAGGTGACCTGTCACCTCTGAAAGCTTTTGAGGATCATCCGAAATGGCATGACTCAAAAGACTAGAAGCAGATGTCTGAGCACGAGTATGACGAGTATCTAAAGGATCACCTACCAAAGAACCAGCTGTCTCAACAGTAACACGGGCCCACCTAGGCAAGTGCTAAGTGGTTGGTGGTGGTGGAGATGGTGGATCATCATTTGCATTATCCTCAAGTGATAAGTAATCCTCAAGAGATGAAGAGGGAGGAGTAGGCAGTGAGGGATAAGCTGGTGATGGAGAATCCATCTGAGGATAGCGCTCCTCAAACTAGACATCTCATTGAAACAAGACCTCTTTGGAATTAGGATCAAATAACCTATACACCTTAACATCCTCACAATATCCAACAAATATGAGTGGTTGGATCTTCCTCTCCATGGCTTTCCATTGAGCATCAGGAATAAATGCCCAAGCCTCACTACCAAAAACTCAGAATGTAGAAACATCTGGCTTGACATGGGTCCAAGCCTCCTCAAAAGTCATATGTCATAATGCCTTATAAGGCATCTGATTTTGAATATAATTGGCACAGTTGAATACCTCAACCCAAAATGAAGAACTCATAGCTCAAGACTATATCATACAATTTATCATCTCCTGTAAGGTTCTATTCTTTCTCTCAACAACACCATTTTGCTGAGGGGTGTAAGGTACTATAAGCTGATGTTGCAAATCATGCTCAGTTCAAAAATCCCTGAAATCCTGATTAACATACATGCCTTCATTATCTATGCTTATCCTCCTGGTAGAAAGTTTAGATTGCTTCTCCACAAATTTCTTAAAGATCCTGAATGAATCAAAGACATCATACTTGTACTTAAGAAAGTACGCCCATGTACATCTAGAGAAGTCATCAATAAAAGTGAGCACATATCAGGCCCAAGAGTTGGAAAGGACATGAGATCGCTATGTACCAACTCCAAGGGTGCCTTAGCGCGTGTGGCTCTACCTGTAGGAAAAGAATCCCAGTGATGTTTTCCAAGGACGCAACCTCGACATACATCATTAGTATTGGAAATCAGAGGAATCCCAATCACAAGTGCCTGAGTACTCATTTGCTATAGATATCTATAATTGACATGGCGAAAGCACTCATTCCAAATCCTTCTCACTGAGTCTACATGTGCTATAAGAGAGGAACCTAAACTATCTGAACTCGCAAAGCCATCAAATCTGTATAAGCACTCGAGATGTAGAATCGACACTCCCAATAACCACAACCAAATTAGGATCACGAAGGTCTCAAATAACCACATCATGTGGTGAGAACTCAACTATCTTACCAGACCTAGAATGGAAAATCTGATAAATGGAAAGAAGGTTTGTCAAAATTTTAGGAACTAGAAGAACATCTTGAAGACAACCACCATCCAATGAAATAGTACCTGAACCCTGAATTGAATGGTGTGCTGAGTCATCAACTGCAATATGTGTAGTGATAATAGGGCCAAGTGAGGTGACAAACTCATGTGTGTGTGTCATATGGTAAGAAGCACCAAAATCTAGAATCCCAGTGGATCCTAAAGGCAAGGCTCGTGTAGAAAGAGCATGACCTTTCCCTGTGGGTTGGGAAGGAGACTAAGGTGAGGTGATATTATGCTACTACATGGATTCCTCTAAAGCCTCTAATCATTTCCAACACTTGGAAACTAGATGTCCTTCCTTGCCACATAAATTGCAAGGATCACCTGATTTCTTCTTAGTCTTGGAGGAAGACTCACCAAACTTTGAAGATTTTCCCTATTTAGGATTATATTGTGGTTTTGAATCAGTTTTAGGAGGTGGCTTGGAGGAACTCTCACTACCTATTGAATTTGTCTTAGGCTTCAGTTTTTGCTTCTTTTTCCCTTTAGATGACTGAGCTACCAGTGCTTGGTTCTTAGATCCTGTGAGAGCATCTAGTTGTGATATCTTGGCCTGCTCTCATGTCAATCGATCATAGAACACCTCAAAAGTAGGCATGGTAAAGTGTGCACCCAATGCATCCATGGTGGAATAAAATGTCAAAGAGATTATTTGAAAAGGACCACGAAGCTTAGAAAGAATCAGGTAAATGAACTCCTCATCTATTTTGTTCTTACCACAACCTTGTAACAATGACCTCATTGATTTGAAATTCATTAGAAAATCCTCAATAGTAGGATATGAATTAGGTACTAAGGAAGTCAATTCAACCTCAATATGAAGTGCTTGAAACTAATTAATGGTTCCAAATAGAGTTTCAAACTTCAACCACATAGCCCAAGGAGTTGTACAACCCTCTAGATGAAATAGAAGACTATCTAAAACATGCAAGGATAACAAACCCATGGCCTCATCCATTATGTTCCTATGCTGAAAGATCTCAAATTATTGTGTTAACTAAGGTTGAACATCATCCAAACATGACCATAACCCTTTTGACATGAGAAGTCTGATCATTTGTGCCTTCTAGGTGTGATAATTATGTGGGGTAAGGCACTCAATAGAAGAAGAATATACCATAATGAATGAGTTTTGAAATGTGTTTTATGAAATATTTTTCTAGTTTTCTAATGTAAATTATAGAAAGTAAGAAAAAAACACCCCCCACAACACAAGAACCCAAACCCCAGTACAATTTTTAAAGTTGAAAAGCTAGAAAAGGAAGAATATGTTTCAAACAATGCTCTATGTACCTAATATTATTTTTGTTGAAATAAATTGTAGATCTGGAAAGAGTGTGAAACCACCTTTCCAATTCATATTTTTTTTCTCAAAATGGAGTCTGGAAGCAAAAGTTACGCCCTCGAGAGTGCAAAAAACATGTTTTGGATTTAACTCGTGAAAAAGGCTTCAAAACGGAAAAATCAGAAAAAAATACCTACACCACTAGATCTGGCTTCAAATCAGCTTTTTGATGATTTTTTTTTTTCAAAAATCTGAGCTTGTATGACCATTTTACACCCGATTTCGTGAAACACTTCCAAAAAGGCCAAAAACCCTTCAACAAGCACCTGGGGCTAAAAAAAAAAGCCCATGGTCCAATGAACGACTAGGGGTTTGAAGCCGAGTGGCATGTAGGTGAAGAGTTGGTGGCCGCTAGGCGGCACTCAGGCGGAGCTACAATGGCGCAGTAGGTCGGTGACGGGCTGCTGGCAAGCCAACAGTAGGTGGGAGGCCGCTAGGCCATAGGTGGCTTAGTGGTAGCCACCGATTGGTTCTGTGGTGTCCATCAGGAAGCAATAGGGTGGCACCTATGTTTATAACTATAAGCACTTTTTGTAAAGCATTTATTAAATGTGCTGTCATAATAGTGGTTTACAATTCCTGAGAGGAATGAATTTTAGCTGAAATCACATATTTTTAGAAAATATAATGATTTAAGCCTTAAAAATATCCATTTTAAGGATTCCAATTGAAGAGGGTTTGATCAAATCACCTTAGATCAAACCCCCTTGAATAGAACCTCGGCAGTTTTAAACTATACCTATAAATGTGTCTCCTTTACACCTATCAAAATGCTGATAAAAAATCACTTTTGATTTAGATTTTGGGGGATCAAATGAATTCATTTAAAATTTATTTGAAATGATTATGGTATTCCTCAGAACAAGCTATCCAATTAATATAATTTTAATATGTTTTGGTTTTGTTATGTATTTGTTTTTAAGTTTTATTAAACATAGGTTTTTAATCGAAAATGAATTTCTTTGTTCTTCACATGTGGAAAAATAGAAGATTATCAAAAAAATTGAAAAATATGAGTGCACTAGATATTGAAGTCCTTGATCCAACAAAAAATTAAATTAAATTTTGACATATACAAAAAAGTTACCGTTATCAAGCATTGTGTCTAAATTGTAATTCATTTGACTTTGAAACTTTATTAAGGAAAAATATTCAATAAAAACTATCTAACCAAGTGGAAGCACTAGATATTAGAGTTACAAATCTAAATTTGAAAGAATTAGAATTTTATCCTTCATGGAAAAAAGGTTATGCGTTATACGGTGTGCATCACTTTTTAAAAATGTTGTTTTCTGAAAAAAAATCAATTTTCGTGGGAGATGGAAAAAGAAGTACAATTTGATTCCAAAAATTTTGAAAAAAATATTTTTAGAATCTACACACAAAATTTGATGAGAATCTAGTTTGCACCATCTTCAAATTCCTCACAGTTTAGCCGCTATAGGTGCCCGAATGTGAAGATTTAGTTAAAAATAATAATTTCAGTGTCCAGTTTGGCCAAAAATTGTCAACCACTATTATTATTATTATTATTATTATTTGAAATTTTTGCCTCAGAAGTCGTGCCCTGGGGTATGTACAACCCTAGGACAATTTTTTTTTTGTCTCCTAAGCCAACTACACCAAAACTAGGCAAGTTTAATGTTAGAAAACTTGGAAATGGACACCTGAGCACAACCGTGAAGTTGGTTGGGCTCAAATTTCACCAAATGAAAGAGGTATGCCCTAGATTCAGAAAAAAACACCCCAAACCCTTGAAGCTCCAAAAATCCTTCAAAACATGAATAGGAAGCAACAGGTCTAGAGCTCTAATATCATGTAGAATTTGAGAAAGACAACTTCATAGAACCCAAAGATCACCTATATGCAAATAACCATCACAGAAAGGAAGAGAAGGAGACAAAAAAGCAAAGGTTCTCTGCAAGCTTCAAGAGAAATTGCATTAACTGAATGAAATAATACAAAGAGATCAATCCTTATGAAGGAGATCAAGAAACCCTAAAGTGTAACCTAAAAGGGAGCATTTACTAATTAGAATAATTATTAAATGCCTACAAAATTCAAACTAAGTTAATCTTAAGAGAAATATAAAAGGTAGCTTAATTAAAATAATTAAGTAATAAACCTTTTACTCTAATTGTATACCTTGTTTAAGTGTTGTAAAGTGTTTTAAAGCACTTTCAAATTTTTCTAAGTGGTCCTAATTCATTGTGGTTAAGTGGAGTTATTAACCCCCCCTTTTAGGCCTTAATTTTGACACCTTCCGAGGATCTCTCTTGACAATCATAATTTAAGTATCAAATTATGGGAAAAAATTGGTCCTGGTAAGTTGAGCCAGGACCCATTCACCCTTGATGGTGAATGGGTACTCCCTTAACATGATCCCCTTTTCTCAGTTATTTTAGAATGGGTTTTTGGCCCTCTTTCAACTCATCGAAGCTTGGTCCTACAAACCTAGCCAAGATCCATTCACCTTTGGTAGTTAATGGGTCCTCCCTTAATGGGAACCCTATTTTTGAATTTCATCTCAGTGGGAATTTAATTGTCTTTCTTTTGTGATCTTGTGTCAGCCTTGATTCTTTGAATTTCAAAGTTAATATCCTAATTTAGTATAAATAAGGGGTTGATTCACATTATTTCATCTAACAAGTTTACAAGACATCCTAGCAACTTTGAGGGAGCATCCTTATAGCAAATTTGTTCAAGAGAATTCATAAGGCATTTCAAGGTAGATTTCAAGAGTTTATTGCAGCAATTCAAGATAATTTCATCATGGAAAGGGTTTTATGCATCCATGCATGTTGTTGAGCCAAGATTGTTGATGTAACATTGAATATCCTTCTTTCAAAAATTGTTTCACATCTATTTGAGATCAAGATCTACATTCTTCATGGCCACTACATGTTAGATTGCAGATTTGTTTCACAAGAAATCATTCAAGGTATCATCAATTACACTTTTCATGTCTCATGCTCCATTTCCTTATTTCATCAATTGGTTTAATTACCTAAAATGGTTTTGATATAGGAAAACCCCTATCCCCTAACAAACAAAATTTTCCCCCCTTGCATGTGTGATTGTAGGTCTTAGGTTGAAGAGCAATATTTAGAGCAAAATTGCAAAAGTTGTCAAGTTGCAAGATTGTCATTTATAGGGGAAGAACAAAGAAAGGAGGCTACAAAATTTATTTTAGACTTATTGGAGCTGATAACTAGGGATCTACAAGTGTAGACATCAAGGAACATAACCCAAAAGTCAGTTTTCTAAAACCCTAAAAGGACCCATTCTCCACTAAAGGAAAACGAGTCCTCAATAGGGCTGAAGCAATGAAAATCTAGGATCTAGGAGTGCTAACTTAGAGGAACAAAACCATGAAGCCATTTTTGGGAACCCTCGCAAGGACCCATTCACCCCTAAAGGCGAATGAGTCCTCCATAGCTCAAAAACAACTTTTTGGATAGGTACACAACTTTTTATACTCTAAAAACATTCCTCATAGTTGCTATAACAGTTAGGTTGCATTTTTGGTTGTTAGTACATCTTATTTTACACAATTTGAGGTGTTTAGGGCCTTGAAAAATAAGTGGTCCATTACTTTGTTGATTCATTTGGTGGACCCTATTTTCCCCCTAATCAAATCATATATATATAGTTAATGTGTATACTCAAGTACGAATATCCATACAAGATAGGCATTTTTTCAATTTGGGACAAGAATCCAACTATACGAGTTATTCATATGTTCATCTATATTCCTTCAGGGTAGGAATATATCCATAAAAGAAAAATATATTATCTAGTGAAAGTCTTAGATTTATTAGGACCATCTAGGTCCCGAGTCAGTCTATAAAGACTAGACACCCCCCTTAGGAGTGCACCAAGTTCATCATCCTTTAGGAGTATATTTTTAAATATTTCATAAAAATAAAGGTTTGAATATGCAATGCCCATAATTTACTCATGGGAAAAAAATACAACTACCAATTTTTTTTCTAAGAACACATAAATTTTAAGTTACCTATCCCTATAAAGGTCTTTGTTTTGACTATGCAACAATTGATATCACATTTAAGTAGTTGATGCAGGAGCATCCAGTGGTGTGAGGGCAATCCTTCATCACCCAAAAAGATGATTTCCATTTTTGTTCATGTTGTTTTCTTTTTGTAGATGTTTTTACATTTCTGGATACCCTTTTCGTCGAATAAGAGTTTCCAACTTTTAGAACTATTTTTCTGCTTTTTCTGCTCAACTGCTATTTTTAGCAGGTATGAATTTGAAGGCGTGGGAAGATAGAAATTTATGGGAAGGTTCAGGACAGAAAAATAAGCACTTTGGTGAAAGAATCAGGTCAAGATCATTCAAGGTTTGAAAGTTATTCAAGTTCTAGTTTCTGCTTTTTGCCCCAAAAAACCTTCTGAGTCCAATTTGAGGCCCTAAACGGTTCCGGATGGGCCCGAAAAATCCAAAAAATCATCTTTTTGAGAGCTTTCCGAAAAGGTATTATCATTGAAGATCTAACAGTCGGATTAAAAGTTATGGCTTTCGGAACTTGGTGCATATTTTAGAAATGTGCTAATTTTGAATGTGAATTTAAATTCAAATTTCAAATTGTATTTTTTGGCGCCAAACTGCCAAAACTCATAACTCGAATGTTGTTTTTGGCTCCAAGCCAAAAAGGGGCTATTTATGGGCTAGTTTCTGATTTTTGGGTAGCTTTTTGGAGAAAGAGTTTGCATGCTGTGAAAAGGGGATTTTCTGTAATTCTGTAATTTTTTCTGAAACTTCTATAGCTTGCAGGTATCATAGAGCTCGAGGATTTGAGATCCTCTACATGTAAGATTCTCATTATTGAATAATAATAAAGTTTGCTAGTTGTGTGCATTATTTTTGTGTCTCGGGTTTGCTCCCTTGTTAGTAACACTAGATCTCCTTCTAAAGGAACAACCTTGAAATATTTCCACCCTTAAAATGATTTAGTGAATGGATCCAAATGGTTATTAATGTTGGGCCTAATATTGGCACTGGGTAACTATTAGCGAAGATACAATTTTGGCTATATTGCGAGACACAAGATTAATTCTGATTTAGACATGTATGAATACTTTAATATTAACTTCAATTTCATATTCATTCTATCACCATTATTAGTGCCTATACCCACACAAATTAAAGATCACTTCTCAACAATGTTAAATCTAGAATTGATAGTAAGGTCTCCATTTGACCTAAAATTTTATTCAACTAACTGCAACTATTATATTTATATAAATATTACAAGTCCACAACAACATTAATGGAAAATTTTCCTTCACATCTATACTAAAGCTAATTATATTTACGTTAATGATAACCTCATAAAATTCGTGTAAATTTTATTATCATTATGGATGGTATGAGGATACAAACATGTCGTAGGATGGTATATTCTTTTAGAGCTTTAGGTTTATATTAATATTAACATCTTAAAAAATTATTATTAATAGTCAAAAGGAATCCCATATGATTATAGATACTATTAATAATTCACTAAAATAAATCACTATCAACATCGTAATTCCCTCATATCATTAAGGATGTTTAAGGTATTACCTCTAAGATTTCAATTCGATTACCCAACAAAACTACTTTGATTCTTCTCTGGAAGCTATTGCTAATTTCATCACTTATTATTATTATAGTGATATAAATGTAAAGGTCACTGCTAAGGTTAAACTATAGTACTAGCATCACCCCTTCCTTTATTAACAAATTTATCATATACTTTTAGCTACCCTCGTATCAGACTTGGTTCTAACATTGATGTTACCTCAAATGCTATTATCTTCTCGATTATTAATAAATACACCATTGTATCAATATTAACATTGTATTACCTTTTTCTTAGTATTGGTGTGATGTTACTACACCAATTCAATGGTAAATTCAGATTTATTTTTTGTATTGAGCAAATGTAATTACAAATAATAGTTCAGTTATAAACTGCAAGAGAAATAGTATAGAAAAGATCCATTACAAGACAAAGAATTGTACGAAGAACTCTATAAAAAACTAACGACACAAAAAGAACATAATTCGAAGAGATACAAATAAAGGAAAGACTATAGAGGAACCAATACAAGACAAAGTGTTGTACAAATAGCTATATTTAATAAACTATAGACATAACAACAACAAAATCTGAAGAGTTTCAATAAAATGATAGCATTATACATCTTGTAGAATATAACTTAAACCTTGGATGATACAAAAAAAAAAATTCTCACTAACTGTTCAACTTATAGCTTGATTTGTCAAATCTAAAAACTCAACATCAGATTCTTCAAAACATCCCTCTAAAGAAAAGGAAACAAGGCAGTGAGACAAAACAATATATCAATGTAAATCCTTAAAAACATAACTTCCCAATGATCATAACTGATAATAAAAATAGCTTTGCATCTATTTCTCCATTTATGTTACAACAAAATTATATGTCTCACACCATCAACAATTCAATTATCATACAAACCAGCTCCAAGAAGAGCTTCTTTCTAGCTTAATTTATGAGTGAAGATAGCAGAAAAACCATTAAACATAGAATTCCATAGCTTTTTAACCAGCCATCAATTCCAAAAAATATGCTTCATGTTTTCATAACTGTGACACAAGGGACAGTTAGTTGGCTAGATCATAATACATTTTAGCCTATCCTCAATGGGAAGTTTAAAGTGTAGTATCTTCCAAGTAAGCAACTAAGCATCACAGTTAACTTTAGATCTCCAAATTTGAGCAAATAATTTTAACCAAAACCTGTCACTGAACCTACACTTCCATTTATCATTCAAACGTGACTTAAAGGGAAAATAAGGAAGTGACTTCAAGTATTTTTTTTAAAGGGAAGGACAAAAAGGTATATGAAGACATGCATGACCAGTCCTTAAAAAATTGCAATGGATTGCAGTACGTAGCTTCATAGATAGCTCCACTGACACCAAATATTGCACAAAGATCAAGAAAGCTTCATGTTTGTTATTAAGAAAAAACTAATTTTTAACCACATTCCATGAAGACCAACACATTCAATGAAAATCCCATAAATTTCCAACATTACAAACCCCTTTTTTGAACAAATAATATGAATTCTTCAGGAAGCTTAATGCAAGGGGTTGGCCATGATAGAGATATGTTTGTTCCACTAAATAAAAGAGGTGGAAAAGTTGAAACTGAGTTGAAGGGATTCTCCTCTTCTCCACTTTAAGAAGTGACAAACATGTTGCCAAGCCTTCCAAATGGATTGAAGGGGGAAATAAGCCTTGATGGAAAAAAAAAGCATGAATAACTTTGTCTAGCCATCCCACTTGTTGTCACTTTCCTTTAACTGAAGCACTATTAATCCAATGTCGAATGAGGACCTTCCATGGTTTGTCCCCTTTAACACTCTAATAATCCATTTAGCGGACAAAAAAATCACCTGTGTCCTTGGATCTATGAGACCCAAACCTCCTTTATGTTTCAATTGGGTGCAATGACACCATGATGTGGATATATTATGGACTACCATCCCACTTGGCCAATAGAAATTTGTGAATAATTTTAACTAGGTCCTCATACCCTTTTTAGAAGGAATCCAACACAAAGAATAATACACGTGTAGCAAGGAAAATATTGTTAACAACTTGGATTTTACGAGCCAAGGAAAGGAATTTATACCCCCAGTTAAAGAGTTTCTCCTTGCATCAATTAAGGAACCAATTCCACATGTCACAAAGGGAGACCCCAATACCGAAAGGAATTCCAAGGTACCTCATAATTTCTCCATGTTTTATTTGTTTCCATTCTTTGGGAATCCATTTGGGAACAACCCAAGCTTGCCCCAATAAGAATTATGTTTTGTTATGGGACAATTTGGAACCTGAAACTTCGTAATAAAGCTCCAAAATGTCCATTAGATTAGAGATATCCTTTTTAGAGTTTTGTAAAAAAATTTGTCATCAACATAATGAGGGTTAATAACAACAATATTATGAGGAATGGAAACTCCTGCTATGAGTTGATAATTAATAGCATTTTGAAGAAGGTACCCCAAAGCATCAACGATAAGAGCATAAATATAAGGAGCTAGATGACATCCTTGCCGAATTGGTCGATGTAAAGAAAATGGATCAAAAATCATGTTATTGATGATAATATGAGCATTAGCATCCTGGAACAACATTTGAATGTGAGAATGAATTTTAGGGCCAAAACCCAACCTTTGAATCATTTTAATAATAAAGCTCCAACAAATTCTATCATAGGCCTTATCAAATCAAGTTTAAATGAAACAACATTTTGGCATGTTTATTGTGCCCATTCACAAGTTTCCCATGCTAACATAAGATTGCCAAGAATATATCTTCCAGCAAGAACATATGTTTGTTGAGGGTTGAGGGTTGAGGTTTAAAGGGTTGAGAGTTGGGGAATTAAGGGTGTATGGTTTAACATTTTAGGGTTGATGGTTTAAGGTTCGAGGGTTGTGGGATGAGGATTATAAGATTGAGGGATTAAGGTTTAAGGGTTGAGGGTTCACTAGTAGAATTTGTCAAATAAATGACAATGTGACCAAAACATTTAGTTAGGACAACTAAAAATGACTAAATTCTACTCATTTTTTGTAACACAACTATAAATGACTAAATGGTTTTGATTTGCAACTACAAGGCGCTGAGCTAGGGCATCCGAGCCCTAGCTTGTGTTTACTTTCTCTGTCTATGCGAAGGTTGGGGTGGGCATCTACTTTGTTCTGTCAGGGGTTAATCTTTCTGTTGCGAATGTTCTTGGTGCTCTCCAGGCCTAGTTGTGATTGGCCATTTTTTCTACGTGTAGGGCTCTGTTTGGCCCTCTTTTTTCCTTCGTGGTTGGGCTCTTGTGCTAGCATGGGGATCTATTGTTGTGGGTTGTGTGTGGTGTTGGGTTGAGTGTGGATTCCACGGTGGGTGTTACAGGTGAGGGTCTCCTCTAATTTTTTGTGTCTGGGGCCGACTCTTTTCTGTGCATGTCTATCCTGGGCCTTTTGGTGGCTGTCTCAGGGTGAGCCATCTAGGACTTCACCTGACATGGATTTTTGTGCTACAGTGGGCTTGAAATTGACAAGCCAAGGAGCGAGGGTTTTTGAAAAAACCCTTTTCTCTCTGAATACAGGGTCTATGGAATTGAATTTGTTTGGTGGATCTCAGATCTTGAAGATTAATGACTGCCTTGAGTGCTGCAAAGAGAGACCTAAATTGGTGATTCTGATTGAGATGATTGCTGAGGTTATTGAATATTATTCAAAGCATTCTATGTACTACAAATTTTTGGGAATGAGAGTGTCTCTACAATTTTTGGAAACTTGGGCTTGGAGGAATTGGGAGCCAGAGGATGAAATGGAGGTCACGCTACTTGCAAATAATTTTTTCATGGTCACATTTATCTGCTTGGTTGATCGTAATAGGGTTTTTGAGGGGGGACCTTATTTTCACAACCAGGTTGGGTTGTTCGTCAAGCATGGCATGTAGGATTTAATACCTCTAAGGAGCTTATGAATCATGTTCTAGTGTGGGTTTCGTTGCCCAGGTTTCCAATTGAATGTTGTCATGAGGATGTTCTGCACATGCTTGCTTTGATGCTTGGGAAGCCGGTGGGGGCCTTGACACAAACCCTAGGTAAGAAAGTAATGACTTTTGCTCAATTTTTTATGGAAATTGATTTGAGTAGACCTTTGCTAGATGCTTTGGATATGTGTGTGGGTTCCCATTCTTGGGTGCAACAATTGGATTATGAGACCCTTCCTTTCCGATGTCGCCTCTATCATGAATATGGTCAGCTATTGCATAGATGCCTGAAGGCTAAGCCTATGGTGCCTTAGCCTCCACCTCCTCCTCGTAACACCCCTGATGTTGATAAGGGGAAGAATCCTATTTCTGTTGAGGGGGTAGATGCTAAGGGTTATGTTCATGTTAAGGCTCGTAACCGGAATAGAGGTCAAAAGACGACTTTGATGGAGAGACAAGATGAGGATACTTTTAGCAGGTTTGAGGTCCTAGATGATTTGGGTCAGTAGGAAGTTAATCCAGGGTTAATAAGTGTGGATCCAGGTGTGGTGGGTTTTGGCCTAGAGGATCACACTTCCATTACTCCTCCTGCTCCATAGGAGGTGTCTGCCATGCCTATAGTCACTAATGTGTAGGTTGGGGCTCAGGTGATGTCGGGTCCAAATGTTGAGTTGGGGAAGGGGGATGGATGCACTTCTTTTCCTGTACGAAATGTTGGATCAAATGTGGCTAAGAGTAGCATGCCTTCTCCTCAATTGGGAATTTTGCAAAAGGATGGCAAGAAGGGGGGGTTGGAGAAAAACGCTAAACTTGGCAGGAAGAAATATTTGGAAAAGATTAAGATGATGGGGGAGACTTTGGTGGAGTTAGGATCTGTCAAGATCCTGGAGTCTCATTTTTTGACTCCTTTAAAATGATCATTATTTCATGGAATGTAAGGGGCTTGCATAGTGGCCTTAGACAAAAAGTTGTTCGTGAGTTGGTAATAAGTTAGTCTCCTAATGTTCTTTTTCTTCAGGAGACCAAGTTATTTGTTGAGTGCATGATGGGTTCAGTGCCTAAGTTGTGGAAGAATGGTCAATGCTAGTGTATTGGGGCTCAGGGATCCTCAAGGGGTGTGGCTTGTTTCTGGAACACTCAAAATATTTAGCCTTTTTGGTGGTTATCCTTCAATTCCTCTTTATCCATGGTTGCTTTATGTCCTGAGTCAGGAGAGTCTATTCTTTTCTCCAATGTTTATGCACCTGTTGAGTTCCAGGGTAAACTTCTTTTATGGACAAATATCTATTTTGTTCGTAGCCTATTTCCCTATCAGCCATGGATCATTGCAGGTGAATTTAATGCTATTATTGAATTAGCTGAGAAATGGGGTGGTATTGCAAGACTAGAGCCTTCTACGTTGTTGTTTCAGGACAATATATCAGCTCTCAATCTTGTTGATATCAAACCTAACAATGGTTAGTTTACTTAGAACAGTTCAGAAGGGTGGGTGATAGTTGCATTGCTAAGCGACTAGATCGTTTCATGGTCTCCTACTTTTGGGTCAGGGGAATGTGGTCTTCTAGTTCTGAGATATTAGATTGGAGAGGTTTGGATCACTGGCCTATAAAGCTAGTTATCTCTTTTGCTCGGGTGCCTCAGACACCGACCTTCAAATTCTAGCTAATGTGGTTGTGAGACCCTAACCTTTATGGATGTGTTGCTGAATGGTGGAGGTATAGTAGACCTGCTTATGGTACTACAATGTATAATTTTTCTAAGCTCCTTCAATATGTTAAGTATCAGCTAAAACAGTGGAACCGACAATGGTTTGGAAACATTTACCATGCAAAGCTTGCTGCACAAGCTGAGTTGGATGGTATTATTAGGTTGATTAGGGAGGATGGGGTGTTTGAGGATTTGTTGCAGGACGAGGCTAGGGCATTGAAAGCTCTGGAGGAGTGGGAGCCGAGGGAGGAAGTCTATTGGAAACAAAAAGCTCAGATTAAGTGGCTTCAGGGGGGAGACAAGAATACTACCTTCTTCTTCAATTCGGTGAAGGCCAGACGTCATGGTAATTCTATTTCGGCTTTGGTGACTGATAGGGGAGAGGTTCTTTCTTCTACTCAAGATATCTCAAATGAAGTTGTGCAATATTTTGCTTCTTTATTTAGGGAGGACTCGCAAGGGGACTTGGTTGAAGAGGCTTAGGTCCTCTCTTGTATTCCTTCTTTGGTCTCTTGGGAGATGAAGGAGCATCTTATGAGTGATATTTCACTAGAGGAGCTAGAGAAGACTATTTTCCAGATGAAGAAGGGCAAAGCTATTGGTCCAGATGGTTTCCCGATTGAGTTCTTCCAGGAATTTTGGGAGATTATCAAGCTGGATTTATTGGTCATTCAAGATTCTCAAAAGAATAAGCAAATGCTTCGGGCCCTAAATTCTACCTTCCTTGCTCTCATCCCCAAGGATGATGGGGTTGATTGGTTACGTCAATTTCACCCCATTTCTCTTTGCAATGTTATTTATAAAATTATCTCTAAGTTGATTGTTGATAGGTTAAAAAAGTGGCTTACGCTGCTAATTTCTGAGGAACAGAGTGGTTTTTTGGCAGGCTGCTAGATTTTGGATGGGGTGGTTATTGCTACAGAGACTATTCACTCTATGGCCAACTCCAAAGATAAGGCTATGTTCATCTAGCTAGACATGGCTAAGGCTTATGATAGAGTTTGATGGTCCTTCCTCTGAAAGGTTATGGAGGCCTTTGGTTTTGAGGAAGAGTGCATTCGCTGGGTTATGAGTTGTGTGAATTTGGTCTCTTTCTCTGTTTTGATTAATGTGGAGCACTCTGAACTCTTTGGTGCTTCTCAGGGTTTATGGCAGGGTGACCCCCTCTCTCCTTACTTGTTTCTTCTTTTGGTGGAAGGTTTGGGATGATTGATAAAAAGGAATGTGGAGGGGGGTTTCATTTAGGGATGGCGATGGGGAGGTGGCTTACCAGTGCAATCTCACTTATAGTTTGTGGATGATACTGCTTTGATAGGCATTAGTACTATTAGCGAGGCTTCAAACATGTGCAAGGTGTTGGATGTTTATCTTACTGCATCGGGCCAGTTAATTAATGAGGGCAAGTCTTCCATTTTTTTCTTCAATACTCCAAACTCCATTTAGAGGAGAATTGCTCATATTCTTAGATTTTAGATTGGGGATCTCCCGCTGACCTACCTTGGGATTCCTATTTTGGTTGGTCGGTAGTCTAGGGATTCTTGGCAGGCTATTCTGGAAAAAATTCATGTCAAAGTCACTCATTGGACCCTTCAATGGCTGTCTTTTGCAGGTCGGGTACAGTTGCTCAAGTATGTGATTCAAGCTCTCCCTCTTTATAGGTGTATGATTCAGGTGGCACCGATGGTTTTTGTTAGGGATCTTGATTCCTTAGTAAGACAATTTTTATGGGCTGGTAGTTTATTGTCTTACAAGTGGAGCCTTGTTAGATGGGATGTTGTATGTAGCCCAAAACAATTTGGGGGTCTTGGGTTAAGGCAGTCGTTGCTGTCTGGTACGGCTCTAGCTACTAAATTGTATTGGCATTGGTGTGTGGAATAGGACTGGGTGTGGGCTAGAATTTTGACTTAGAAGTACTTTCCAGGGATTCCTCAAAGTGATATCCCTCGTTATAGCTTGACGGGGAAGGGATTTGTGATTTGGAATACTCTCAAGAAAGGGGTTGTACTCATTAAGGGTGGCTTATTTTGGATTTGCAAGAGCGGGTCAGAGGCCCATTTTTGGCATGACACTTGGGATGGTCACCCTCCCATTGTTTCTCAGTATCCTCATTTGCTTACTTTGTGCCAGAGGTTCTGTGAAGTTGGATAGTTGAGGGTGTGCAACTTTAAGTCTCTTTCTTTTTAGGGGCAGTTGGTGGAGGCAAGATGGAAGAATCCTGAGGAATGGCTTGTTGCTGGTATGGAGGAGGAGTGTGTTGAGCTTTGAACATTACATTATTTCTTGTCGAATTTGTAGCTCCCTCATGGATGAGGATGTGTTGGCTTGGTTTCTTAACCCCAAGGGTGCTTACACCGTTTCTTCTGGGTATCAGGAGTTGCTTTCCCAACAGATTGAGGGGGTGGAGGTTCATTGGTGGAAGAAAGTTTCGAATAAGTTTTCTTGGCCAAAGTGTAATTGCTTTATTTGGACTTTGGCTTGGAATAGGTGTTTGACTTGGGATAATATCTGGAAGAGAGGTTTTTTAGGCCCATCTAGGTGTGTTCTTTGTGGGTGTGGGGAGGAGGACTCTCCTCACTTGTTCTTATGTTGTTCCTTCACCTTATAGCTCTAAAATTTTTGGTGGGGTGTTTGGAAAATCCCCTGCATTCATGCCTCCTCCCTATTTGATTTTTGGAATAGTCTGGGGAGGTCCCCCTCCTCGGCCTCTTTCTTGCAAGATGTTTGGTATGTTGGTCCCATCTTTCTGCTTTGACAAGTTTGGTTGGAAAGGAATCAGAGAATCTTTCAGGGTGAAAAATTGGGGATTCACCAGGTTTGGTTTAGAATTGTGGGAATGATCTAGAAGACAGTTGAAGCTAAAGGTGAGATTGTACTGCCATTAGAGAAAGGTGATCCTGAGATGGTTGATCGGTTGGGCATTCAGGGCCTATCTTCGGCATCTGCTTGTGTCAAGAGAGGTAGGCGTGTGAAGCAAAAAGTTCAAAGGGTGGGGGGTTGGTTCCCCCCTCCAATTGGATTTTTGAACATTAATACAAATGGCTCTTCTAGGGGAAATCCTGGACCCACTAGGATTGGCGGGGTTGGTAGGGATTCTTCAGGATCGGTGGTTTTTCTTTTTTCTGCTAATGAAGGGATACAAATTGTCAATAGGATGGAAGGCTTGGCTATCCTCTATGCCTTGAAGTGGGTCTATGCTTTAGAGTTCCGTAAGGTTATTTGTGAGTCTGATTCTCAGGTCTTGGTCAATTTACTTCATGAAAAGAAGATTTATGATGTTAGCTAGCAATTGGCTATGATGGTGCAACATATATTATAGGTTAGCTCTTTGATGGAGTCTGTGTCTTTTGTCCATTTTCCAAGGGAATGGAATAGGGCAGCTGATTGTCTGGCCAAATGGGCATTGGAGAATATAGATGGTGGGAAGATCGATGGGTGGGAGCAGGTTTCCCATGAGTTATGTTAGGACTTGGAGAGGATTCTTGTTGAGGATGGGAGTGGTATTGGGGAAGGGTGATTTTGTTCCTGGCTTTTCTGGTGGTTTTTGTTGGTTCTTGGGGCTTTGGCCCTTTGCTATTATGTAATGCTTTGTTCTTATTTTCAATAAAGTTTTTACCCCTTTTATTAAAAAAAAAGATATATTTTATAAATACCCAACAAAAATTAAATGATATAAGACCACATTTTCTCACGATTTTTAACTGTTGCTTAGTTAGAAGAAATAGTATGGGAAAACAAATAGAGGTTGAAGGGTTTTGAATATGGAGATATTGAGCAGTAATTGAAGGGATTTCCCAGTGGAGGAATCTCCTACCAGTAGTGCTTCAAGGTACGGGTCTAGAATGTAGCTAAATATATCCTTCTATTAGGCAGTTCCCCACCTGGAAGTATGTCTTGAGGATTTTGAGATTTTTATTGTGGATTGTCTTAGAGGTAAGCAAACCATTTTTTTAGGGTATTTGAAAAATATGATGTTGGGTGTTTTCATGAAGTACTATTTGGCTATTTGAATTTTATGATACTGGTTTTTTTGTTACTAGATATCTGGGTATGTTTAAAAACTGATGCTTGGTATTTTTTTATTGGTTGTTTGGGTATTTCGATGCTGGGTTTTCAGTTGAAATGGGTATTTTACAAATTGGTACTAGATATTTTTTGCTATCAAGATAATTTTTTTCTAAGAAACATATGAGGTCTCAACCTTTTTTGGTATTACACATGGTTTTCTAAATTTTGATTTTGTTATCATTTTTCTCAGACATTAAAAAAAATGATGTTTGATGAACCCTTTGTTATTGACTATCTTGGTATTTAAAAAAAGGACATTGGGCATTTTCTTTATATGGGTATTTAAAAAAACTAGTATTGGGCATTTTTTTTGCTTTCGAGTTATGGTTTACATTTCTGAAAAGTCCTAGGGTTTGTACCCTATTCATGATCTTATCAATGCTTGTGTTAGTATTAAAAAACAACCTTAAATCTTGGGTTAGAAAATTAGTTGTCTTGACAAGGTGTGGTATGATCTTGGATTGTATCCTAGAGTGTGTGGGAATCTTGTATTTAATCATTAAGGTATGTAAACCTAATCAAGGAAATGTATCCTATATAGCATGGGTCTTGATTTAATACTTCCCATAATGGTTATTAGTAGATCACATTATTATAGTTTTTGGTAACTCAAGATTGCATTCAAGTATGTAACAAACTTGTTCTATAGTTTTAGTTGTACACTTTTAAGTAACATTTATAAGGTTTATAAAATCTTGATCACTCTATAGAATAGTCCATTAAACATGGATTGTGCTTGAATGCACTACATAATTGATCTAACACAACCACTCTACATATCAACTAGAGTTATAGGCTCTTTATTATAGCAAGAGGTAATCGCTCTTGGATCATGCTATTTTTACATTATAACTTGTTAAAATTGAGTCAACTTGAATGCACCCAATGATGATTGACATGATTAATTTTTACATGAATTGTGCTCATATTAGTGCTTATATTTCTATCACAACATAGCCACATTAAACTTGGGTCACACATGAATGCATCCTATATTTGTTATAACACAACTATGCCACATGATCAATAGAGTTATGGATCACATAATTATAGTCACAAGAATTCATTCCTTCGTTGTGCTCTTATGGTGATTCCATTACCATTACAACATAACCCTTTGGACTTATATTGCTCAAATCCTTACATTGCTTATTTTCTCTTTGGATGGATGGCAATCCAATGGCAGGGATTTGTATGCAGGTCATGCTCATATAAGTGCCGTCGTCACCATTACACAATAGTACATTAGAATTTCCTTTCTTGAACCTTTACTTCATTTTTTTATTGTTAGGGTTTCTCAGTGATTATTCTATTTCCACGTGGCATATTGATAAAAGAAACCAAACAAAAATTCATTCTGATTTTAGATAACTCCTAACATACTTTTGGAATAAATGTTTGATAGCATTACTTCGAGTGTGAAGAATTTTTCTTTTTGCTTACAATTGTATTCATTGAGAGTTGTAGCAGAAAGCTTCTTATGCTGAAAACCCATCTTGTAAACTTTCTTTCAGCTAGATTTAGGAGGCTTCATGGATTTTTTGTGATTTATACAACTTTTGTTTTGATAGTAAATGACATCGGATTCTTTCTGAAACTAAAGTGATTTATTAATTATGTTTTTGTGATGATTAAATGTTTTATTTAGAAGGGGTTAATATGTGGCATTTTTATGTGCATGAAGAAAGGATTGTGATGCAACATTCAGGTATGGATGGTCTAGGCAAACTTGGATTGCTATCTGTGACATAACTAGGTTGGAGAGTACCTTGAGCCAGTCTAAAACACTTCTAGGTGTTTTCGCTCAGAAGTAGGACCTGAGTATACGAATACAAATGTCAATGGACTGAAACATTAGTTTCCACCTAATTACATCTTAGGATTTAGTCAATTACTCTAGATTCCTAGTTGATCGCTTTGAATATCAAACAAAAGAAGTTCCTATTTTCTAAAGATACAATCATAAATTTGTTGGTCCAATTTCACATACAATTTGAGGTTGTGAATATTGTACAGAGAAAGTTCCTACATTCTAAAGATAAAATCATAAATCTATTGGTCCAATTGGAGATCCAATTTGAGTTCGTGAAGCTCCAACAAAGAAATTTCCTACATTCTAAAGATAAAATCATAAATATGCTTGGTCCAATTTGAGGTCCAAATGTAAGAATTTTTCTTTTTTAAATTATACTTTCTGACATTTGGCTTGATACAAATTGTTACTTTAGAATTATGGTATGTCTTTTCTTCCAATTTTTTTGACCCTGATTTCAAGTAAGAGCTCTAAAAATGGTTCTTTCAAATGGAGACTACACTTTCCACTATAGGTTCCATCTAGATACACTAGAAGCTCAAATACTATCATACTCAGAGCAAAAGTAGGAGTCATGTAATGATGAGATACTCATTTTTGGAGCTTTGGGTAAGAACTTTAAATGTTTAGCTATGTGCACAAAGAATGTTCATGAAGTGCGAACTTCCTTATAAAGTAATTACCACAAAAGAGTTTGAGGTGAATTGCACCTACTATTTTATGCTGATATGGATATGTTCTAACTTGTAGTTAATTGTTGTCGCATAATAGATAGCTAAATAGTTGTCCATTTATCATTGTTTCTAATTCAAAAAATTTATACCTTATTCTAGGAGAAAATCACAAGGGGAGTCTATACATAAGACACCATTGTTTCAAATTCAAAATTGTTGGTTCTTTCACAATTGTTTGCTTCATTTATTTGATCTAAGATAGCCTACTATATAGAAGATGCTCTCAAAATCATAGTAAAATCCTTTATTCTAGGAAGGCTTTTTAGAATCTTCCCATCATCAAAATGAACAAAAGCAAAGCATCAGTCATTAATCTAAACTTTGCAAGAGTTTCATCAAATTCTACTTTTCCACTCTCTTTTCCATTTTGAATTTTATTCTCAATTTCACCCATGTAGAAATTCATCAACCTATAGATCCTGATGTTAGCCATAACTTTACTAGGTGTCGAGGATAGCTTTGAGTTTTTACCCAAGCAAAAATTGACAAAATTCAGCCTTACTAGATACAATGTGTTAAAAATCTCTTTGAAGTTATTCTGGAAAAGAGTTCTTAAGAGTCTAATGTGCAGTTTTGAATTAACCTTTTTCCATGAATTTCATATCTTTTATTGGCTATTTTGAGCTTGATGACCTTCATCAAGAATGAGCAAACCTAGGCTCTCTAAAAGCATTTTGGAAATATGCTTAGCCCTCTTTAGGAAGGCTCACATTTGTCTCAAAAGTTAGGTAAACAAAAATATTGTAGCCACTAACAAGCACACTTTTTTTTTCTATGCCACCCACTTGTGAGACAAATGTGATCCTTCATGAAGAGGCTAAGAATATTGGAAAACTACTTTTAAAGAGCACATGTCTAGTCATTCTTGATGAAGGTCATCAAGCTCGAAATAGCCAATCAAAGATATGGAATTCATGCAAAAAGGGTAGTTCAAAACTACACAATTATACTCTTAAGAACTCTTTTCCAGAATTACTTCAAAGAGCTTTCCAACACATTATATCTGGTAAGACTGAATTTTTTCAATTGTTGATTGGGTAAAAACTCGAAGCTATCCTCAACACTTAGTAAAGTTATGGCTAACAACAAGATCTACAAGCTGAGGAAGTTCTTCATGGATGAACTTAGGAATAAAATTCAAAATGGAAAAGAGAGTGGAAAAGTAGAATTTGATGAAACTCTTGCAAAATTCAGGTTAATGGCTGATGCTTTTGTTCATTGTTATGATGGGAAGATTCTAAAAATTCTTCTCAAAATAAAGGATGTTAATGTGATTTTGAGAGCATCTTCTATACAGCAAGCTATCTTGGATCAAATAAATGAAGCAAACATTTGTGAAAGAGACAACAATTTTGAATTTGAAACAATGGTGTCTTATGTATAGACCCCCCCTGTGATTTAATCCTACAATAAGATATAACAATTTTGAATTTGAAAAAATGGTATATGGACAACTATTTAGCTTATTTATTATGCTACAAGAATTAACTACATGTTAAAACATATCCATATCAGCATAAAATAGCAAGTGCAATTCACCTCAAACTCTATTGTGGTAATTTATTTGTAAGGAAGTTTGCACTCCATGAACATTCTTTGTGTACATTAGTATGTCAGTTATTATCTTGATCTCCTTTGTGATCAAAAGAATTTAGTGAATTTTAATGCATAACTTATGACCATTTTGTAGTGCTATGATCTAGTGCTCTTTTACTTATTACTCATTGTGTTCTCAATCACCATGTGCAAATGACTTAGAGGACAAATCTTTGTCACCATTTGATAGTAACTTTCATTGTTTTTGGACTGTTTGTTATGATTCAATCACTATTTGACAATGTTCTCCCTTTCTCAATCCTATAGGACAGAGGACAATTCATAGTTTACAACTCTCTAACAATAATACTCCTTTTAGTGATCTTAGTCACCTAATTCAATGTGTTATCTTCTTCATTTATCAATCTAACAATGCCTACATAGTGTTTACTTAGTCATAGCTAAATTACACCTTCATTTGAAGATATTATGTTGATTAGACAATAATGTTTCAGTGAATTCATATTTTTTCTTGCAAACTTCTTGTTGCACTTGTAGATTTTTGTTGTACATAATCTGTAGTCAAGATGCCTTCAAATGGAGCTCTTTTATAGAGGCAATAGGATAACGATTTGAATAAAATAACAATTTTAGTGAGAGGTATGATAGTAGATACACCTAGAATGGAAGGTATAATGTTTTGGCACTAAAAGAATCATTTATCTACTTCGATCTTGACACAAGTTTCCCCGGTACATAAAATAGTGTATAATGTACTATATTCCATGGTATCCACCTAATTCCATACCACCTAGAGAAGCAATGACTGAGAGTATATGTGCCCTATATTTTACAGCCCAAATGTGTCTTTCTAATGGTTTTCCATAATTAGGAAGAAGATATGTCATGAAATGTTTGTGCCCACCCAAAACTAGTCCTTACAAAGAATGTCTACACCTATGCAAAATACCATAAGCTGCTTCAAAATATACATTGGCATCTTTATGATTATATACACAATATCTTTTTTGCCACAGTTTTAAAATACACATTTATGATAATATTCACAACAAGAACCTTAAAAGGCCGAAAACCTTGCTCTCATTCTTCCTAGGTCACTAATGAAGAGCCCGTATTAATATTTGTGGGCTCTTTACAATAGTTTATCCATTGATGAGAAGGATCCCCTCATTTGCTAATGGAATAAATTTTCATCTACTCTGCTTGAATGTGTAATGTGATGTGACATGTTCAATGTCACAACCTGGCATAGTTTGAGAGTAGAATTTTGAGACTTGATATCCATAGAATCCAACTTCTTGCAACAAAAAGTCCAGAACTAGCATTTAAGGAAGGTTCTTTCAATATTGTTGTTGCTAATTGAGCACTCATGCTATCTCCCAGCTTTGTTCCAACTAACTAGTTATATGAGTGATTATTTCCCATTAAGGAATAATCATATTTGGAAGTGGATTTTTGTTGAATATTATAGTTGCAAGTTCCACGTTAGATCACCAAATCCTTCACAAAACCTTCTGCACAACCAACACAACACCGCACGGTTATTATTGGGCCTTCGCGGTGATGTGAAGACCTTTCTCCACATTACCGTGAAGGCCCAACAATAGTCATGTGATGTTGCGGTGATTGTGAAAAAGGTTTTATGAAGGATTTGGTGATCTGAAGTACAACTTGCAACTACAATATCTAATAAAAAACCACTTCCAAATATGCTTTTGATGGATGTTCATATCCTCATCCAAAGCTCCAATTCACACATAGGTAGGAAGGACACTTTAAAAGGTCCAGGAGTTGGGCTTTACACCCACTGGTTGCATTTTCTTAAAATTTTCTAAGGAATTTTTTGAAATAGTTTGCTTGTCTTTTCTATGCTTCCACATTTTCATGTATGTCTAACAAGGCACTTGTAACTACAACATATGACAAAAAAATCCCTATTGTTGTGCTTTGATGGATGTCCCTTCATTATTATTGGATATCTAATGCAATACACATCATTATAGTGCAAGCCTATTTTTTAGATTGTTTCATTTAACATCACCAATATTCTCCACAAGAACATTCTCCTTGTTTAAAATGATGGAAATGGTTTGCATCTCTCAAAATAATTTCTCTTGCAACAATCTTGGAGATGAATTTAGATGTAGTGTGAAAATCAAAACATACTTGAAGGTTCTTAACAACTCTAATAGTTGTACCAGGGGCCATGTTTAACAAACCAAATGCAATTGCTAACTTTTCACTATGGTAGTAGATAAATGACTATTTTTTCTTCTATTCCACAACAATAACTAAAGGTCTTGAATCTAGAAATACCCTGTTGCCTTCATTTTCCAAGCCAATTTCTCCAATTTTTCATAGCTCTCCCATGTTTTTGGATGTGATCTGTCTCCTTTTTTTTTTTAATTGATTTATCTTTCTACTATGTTTGGATTTACTTTTGTAAACTTGCAATATACAATGCACTTTTATTCTTTCTGAATTGAGACTAATAGTAATTTTGTTGGTTGTATTGAGGCATAGCTTCATTCGTAATGGAAAAAGTAGACTTGTTGCTCATATTAGATGGCACATTGCATATAAAGGAGGAAAAATTCTAGCTAGGTTATTGTTGACTACATTGAAAGAGAGAGCTTCATGTATGGGACATGATCAACACTCTTCTTCTTGGATTCTACACATTACAACTTGCTCTAGGAAGATTCCCCACATTGTAGAAGTTTTAAGAGATGAAAGGGGCATGTGCTCACATTGAAGGGCTCCAAGCATGTGTTTCCATCATCACAGAAGTTTTTTGGAGAAAATTCTTTCTTACAGTCATTTATGTGCAATATTGTAACTCAAATTTTTAGTGTTGTGACTAAAAATAAAAATTGTAATACTCAATTTCTAAGTTGTAACTAGAACACCTTTTTTTATTAATAAATTTCACCAATTTTTCCTTCCCAATGGCTATCTTATTTTGTGCAATTGATGATTGATGTGTATTTTTATGTTTTATGTTTAAATCCTCAAATATCAATCAATTAAAATGACTAAATATACTACTAATTAATGTTAATTAATAATTAAATTGATAAATTTATACTAAACCAATTGACATAAATCAGTTAACAGTGAATAAATATGACTAAATATATGACCTGTGAAATAAAAATGACTATATATACTACCAAATTGATCAAAATGATGATTAAAATTAATGACTAAATACACTACCAATGGACAAAATCCAGTGAATAAAATGACTAAGTGACTAGATTACAACAATCAATGACTACATCAATGACTAAGGTACCAGATTACAACAATCAATGAGTAAATAAATGATTAAATATACTACAAAATTGATCAATCAAAAAAACCAATAAATGACTAAAAATGGTTTAGTCATCAATCTAGTAACCTTAAAAATGATTGGAAATAAACTACTAATGGTCACATGACCATGTTCAATCATTTATAAATAGTTTTTTGTAGTTTTTGTAGTCATATATTGTTGTTTTTGTACTAGTGGTTGAGGTTTAGGGTTAAAGGTTTGAGGGTTGAAGGTTGAGAGTTATGGGATTGAGGGATTATGGTTTAAGGATTTAGGGATAAAGGTTTTAAGTTGGGTTGAGGGATTAGGGTTTAAGGGTTTAGGTATTAAGGGTTTAATGGTTGATGGTTGAGGGATTATGGTTTGAGGGTTGATGATTGAGGGATTAGGGATTAAGGGTTGAGGATTGAGGGATTAGGGTTGAGGGTTGAGGGTTGAAGTTTGAGGGTTATAGGATTGATGGATTAGGGTTTAAGGGTTTAGGGTTGAATGGTAAATGATTGAGGGTTGAATTTTGAAGGTCAAAAGTTGAGGGTTATAGGATTGAGGGGTTAGGGTTTAAGGGTTTAGGTATTAAGGGTTTAATGGTTGATGGTTGAGGGATTATGGTTTGAGGTTTGATGATTGAGGGATTAGGGATTAAGGGTTGAGGTTAAAGGGTTGAGTGTTGAAGCCTTAATGGTTATAGAGTTGAGAGATTAAGGTTGAGGCTTGATGATTGAGGGATTAGGGTTTAAGTGTTGAGGGTTGAGGTTAAAGGTTGAGAGTTAAAGGATTGAGGGTTAAAGTTTGAGGGTTGAGGGTTGAGGGTTATAGGATTGAGGGATTAGGATTTAAGGGTTTAGGGATTAAGGGCTTAAGGGTTGAGGGTTGAGGGATTAGGGATTAGTTTTAAGGGTTGAGCGTTTAAGGGTTGATGATTGAGGTATTAGTGTTTAAGGGTTGAGGGTTGAATTTTGAGGGTTATAGGATTGAGGTGTTAGGGTTTAAGGGTTTAGGGTTGAAGTTTGAGGGTTGAAGGTTAAGGGTTATATGATTGAGGGATTATGGTTTAAGGGTTTAGGGATTAAGGGTTTAAGTGTTGAGGGTTGATGGATTTGGGTTTAAGGGTTGAGGGTTGAAGGATGAGGATTTAAGAGGTGAGGATTGAGGGATTAGGGTTTAGGGTTGAGGATTGAATTTTGAGGTTTATACAAAATTGAGGGATTAGGGTTTAAGGTTTAAAGGTTGAGGTTAAAGGGTTGAGTGTTAAAGGGTTGAGGATTGAATTTTGAGAGTTATAGAGTTGAGGGATTAGGGTTGAGGCTTGATACTTGAGGGTTTAAGGGTTTAAGAGTTTAGAGGTATAGGGTTGAGGGATTAGGGTTGAGGGTGTAGGTATAAGGATTAGGGTTTAAGGGTTGAGGGTTTAGGGTCAAGGTTTTAAGGGTTGAAGATTGAGGAATTAAGGGTATACAGTTTAAGGGTTGAGGGTTGATGTTTTAAGGGTTGAGGTTTGAGGGATTAGGGTTATAGGATTGAGGGATTAGGGTTTAAGGGTTGAGGGTTGAGGGTTAAAGTTTGAGGGTTGAAGGTTGAGTTTTATTATAGGATTGAGGTATTCAGGTTTAAGGTTTTATGGATTAAGGGTTTAAGGGTTGACAGTTGAGGGATTAGGATTGAAGGATCATGGTTTAAGGGTTGAGGATTGAGGGATTAGGGTTGAGGGTTGAGGGTTGAAGTTTGAGGGATTAGGGTTTAAGGGTTAAGGTTGAGGATTGAGGGATTAGTGTCTAAGTTATAGGGTTTAAGGTTTTAGGGTTGAGGGTTAAGGGATTAGTATCTAAGGTATAGGGTTTAAGGCTTTAGGGTTTAATCCTTCCCCGACTCTCCATCTCGTATCCATATCTACATCTCTCATTCCTTGTCTCATTACTAATCCTCTAGGTCCCTCCCACTCTTCTCCCTTATCCTTTTCATTATCAGTAAAGCTCATTAAACCTCTCCCCCCATCCCTTGGTACTCTACTAGGTCTCTCCCACTCTTCTCCCTTGGTAAAGCTCAAAAACATTGCATTTGGTGCTCAACAAATAGGAAACCTATTATGTAGCACATTTGGTGGTCGCCAAATTGCTTTTACCAAAAAATCTTTAAAAAGGATTAGTTGACCCATGATACAAGCCCACAATTCATTTCCTTTGTTTGGTTCTACGCATGGATGGACCCCTTGTAGAAGTATGAAAATAGCAATAAAGTCCTCAAATCAGGTAGATGAGAAACATTTTCCTTGTCTAGATTTAGGAGTTCCTCTCCTTGATAGAAATTTCTTTTTTTTTTTGTGTAGGTATAGTAGCAAATAAGAGATGACAATGCTTTGTTTCAGAAATTAGGACATTGAAATCAAAATCATGTTCTGTAACCTTTGTTTCAAGGCCTCTCTTCCTTCTCCTATCATAAATTCAAAGAAGTTGTAGACATATTAGTCTTCTTGAAACAATCCAGTTTATATTAACAATGAGGGTATAATCAAAATTTCTTATACATTTGCAACAAAACACATACTGCTAGTACACTACCATGCCAGCCAAAATATAGTATAATCATTCTACATAGCCTTTTGAATAAATCATCTAGTTTAATACCCAATATGGTTTCTTCCAGCAACCTCACCAAATTCGATGTTTTCCTTTTGAGGAACATATCTAGTAAAATGATGTATAATAACTAGCTTTGATTCATGACAAGGTTTAGAAGTAAGGGATAGTCCTAGATGATAGTAGCATTAGGAAATTCCTTAAATCCACCTTCACATCTCTATGATAGTCTTTGTATTATATATGAGGGGTTTCATACTAAGATAATCTTTCCTGACTACCTATAACAATTTCTCTTATTGCCAATAACAATATCTTGTGACTATCTTTTGAGTGATATGATATTTACTTGTGATGAACATTACATATTGTCTCCTAGATCATTATGTCATAGAGTTCCCTTCTTGTAGAAAGGAAACCATGATAATGTATGAGGTGAGTTTGCATGACAATTTTAAGGATTTACGATAGTTCATGTGATATGGTGATAGCAATATAAAGGGATTGATGGATTACCATTTTCATGATTCTCTATCCACCTTGATAAGTGATGGTACCTTCAAATTCTACAAATTTGAAGTGCCTTTTCCCTTTTAGTTTGATGGCAAAGCCTAGGCTTGCATCTTGCTAAATATGCCCTGAAGGCCCTCTTTTTTTATTAATATTTTGAAACTCTGAGATCATCTTGAAAATCCCTTTGGTAGAATGTTTCTTGGTACATATGGTAACATGCCTATTTAGTTTCACGTCTCCTAGATGAGTTTGGATGGGTTAATCAATGCTTTGTTGACTATGACAAGGCCAAGTTTGGTGTTTCGAAAAGTTTTAAATCTTCAAATTCTAAGGGAAACCCATTCCTCATTTTGGTATAAAAAATCTTGAGATCCATTTTTGTCAAAAAAAGAGGTCATATGATACATTATTTTAATGTGTTTTGGTTGTGGAAAACACATCTTGGGGGCCAGTTTACAAAGGATGTACCCGATTTTTGATGGTTGGGAAAAAATTGATTTGAAACCCATGTTTTAAATAATTGATTATTATCACATGAAAAAATTCATGGTTCCAAGTGTCCTGGTTTGTGTACAATGAATTTCCTCTAATTGGGAGGCAGGCATAATTAAAATTTGCATTTTTTCTAATGTTTCAAATGCTTATGTTTAAAATATTTTTGAATATTTTAAACATTATGCAAATGTGAAAACATAAAGTAAAATTTCAAATGTTTTTAATCAAAGAAATTTTAATTTGTGCTTTTGATTGGTTGAAATATGACTTTCATAGCTACATGGGAAAACTCATTACCTGTCACTGGTTTGTAGTCTCTTTTCCTCATCACATCAACGATGAGCGATATCACATTCTCCTTGTCGCATATTGTTGATTTACAATATTATCTCCACATTGTATTGGTGATGATACTTGTTCTCTGTCCCATATCATTGATTTATGTCTTCATTTCCTCCTTGCATTCGCAATGCCCGATGCTTGTGCGATGGTATATGGAAATGCTTGTGTAAGATGATGGTGACGATAATTAAAAGAAGAATACATGGGATGGAGAGAAAAATTAAAGCGTCTAGATGTAAAAAAATGAAAAACTCCTTGCTGCAGCAGTAAAATGTAAAATAAAATGGTGAATGCACAGCTAATCAAAGGAGAGGAGTGAAGTTTTTCACAAGCAAGATATTTTTAGCTGTGGGGTAAAAATAGACGAACAAAGTTGGTTTTTCTATAGCTAGTGGAAGTGATGATGGATTTTCATAGAAAAAAAAAAATTAGTTACAGGGCAAGGAAAGCAAGAGGTGGAAAAACAATGTGTAGATAGAGCTTTTCTTCAAGCTGAAGCAGTTATTGATCAAATGGTGCAGAATGATGCCAGTTGTCAATAGGGATGTGCATTTTGGGATTCCTAATTTGTTTTCCCTTAAATGTATTTTTCTGCTTCATATTTTGGGAGTTGTTCACTTCTTGGTCTCACGGGGAAGCTTTTTTTGTAATAGGGTCTTAAATGTAGTGCTGGTTTTAGGTCTCTAGAGTGGTTTGAGTCATGTAATGAAGAATTTATTACAAGAATTGATATATTTGCATGTAAATGATCATATATTTTGAATTGGTTGTCTCCATTGTACACATTGCACAAATTATGAATATAAGAAATCAAGGGTTTATGTTATTTATCTTCTTCTTTTTTCTTGAATGTCTATTCTACGGACTATTACTTTCATTCAAAGAATAAATTAAATTGTATTAACATAAAAAAAGGTTTGTGCAACTATATGCTTGGATTAATAAAGTATGACTGGTTTGGTTTCTAGTATCAATGGTGTAATGCATCATCTGATAGACATAGTTATGACAGAGTGAATGTTATGATTTTTAAATGTCATGGTTTAGTTGACTACACCCTAGAATATGGCACTGGTCTCTTAATGTTGCAATTTTCTAAGATTGTGTTGTGAGCACATTTTAAAATCAAATTTACTTATCAATCTTGTTGTGGGTGTTGTGTTGAATTTAATGTATATTACATATCTCATGTTTAAACTAGACATTACCATGAAGGTCAACCAAACCTTTAGGGTATTGTGTTTGCTAAGCATTTAAAGAAGAATTGTCTATTTATAGTATTCTAGGTATTTGGAACACAAGTATTTGTAAGTATACTGTTGGGATCACCCTCCCAGGTTTCACAGAGCTCAAAGTGTAGGGGAGAAAGGATTTTAATTCAATCTCCCATTCATTGTCCAAATCTCTCCTTGAATCTAACGATTAGGCCTAGCAACCCTTTATGATTTAAGTGGATTGCAGATTTGGGGAACCAACAGATTGACAACTCTACTGGGGAAAGCTTCAATATTATCCATTTGAAAAGAGCTAATTAGTTTGTTGATCTATAGTTTTGGGTTAGATGATCCAAGGACCTGCATACTTGAAGGATATTGCTACAACATTTGTAATGTATTCTTGAAGTTCGGTGCTCTGCTAGTGGAGAAAACTCATAAATACTTAGATCTTTGAAGAACATTTCTACTGCTTGAAGATCTTTTCCTCTTTCAAAGAGGTGGCGACTTTACATAAAATTCTACATCATCTAAAGAGTTGGTTGCAGCAGTTCTTAGGTATTTTTCTATTGTAATATTTATGTATGAAGGTTTTCAACAAATGTGCTAGTTAATACTATCCCTTATCCAGTACTTTGAGGTATTAGTAGAAAGGGAAATGAGAAAACAAGATATTCTGAAAGAGATATTTGAATAGTTGTAGAGGGAATAAATTTTATTTGCAAATATGTATTGATGTCCTAGTTCTCCCTCTACAAGTTGTAATGTCATGCCTAAAACACAACCATGTCCTCAAAGAAAGGTGTTCACTAGTGAGAGGTATACCCCTCTAGATTTCAGTAAAATCCAAGGTTATCCACATTCTATGCCAAGAATAATTAATGAATATCTTCCTAAGTTTAGAGGAGGTTTTGAAGAGTCAACATCAAGACATGTATAGGGTTTCATTGATTTTATGGAAGATTTTCAAATAATAGAAGAGGATGCTATCATGAAGATTTTTGTAAGAACTTTAGAAAATAATGCTAAATATTGGTTTTCTCGTTTACCAATGCATTCCATAGATTCATGGCATGAGCTCTGAATACATTTCATTGATAATTTTGAATATGAATCAATAGACAATGAATGCCTATTTAAGGTGAGAAATTTGCATATCCAAGAAGAATTTGAAGAGAAATCTGAAAAAAAAAAAAAAAAAGTTGAATCCATATCATTTAGTAATGAGAGTTTTGTTTCTGAAAAACCCATTGAGAAAATGTATGCAGAAAAAAATTGCAGCCATAATGGTATAAGACATGATGAGCTAAATGAAACATGTGAAGTCATGCCTTCTATTGATTTTGAAGACACAAAAGTGGATAGTCAAATTTTTGTATCAAAAGAAGGCTGCAATGATGTAGATGATACTAAAAGTATTTTGTCATCTATGGATTGTGAAAGTGCAGTTGAAGGGTGAGTTGATTCTAAAGTTTTATCTCTTTTTGATGATAATAGTAGTATTGCTGATGTGAGTATGCTATCAATTGAGGAGTATTCTTATTTGGGTGATCGAGATGATTTTGAGTCTATTTGTAACTCTTATGATGGTGATTCCTGTCATAAGGAGGAGGTAAAACTGATCTCCTTAAGTAAAGAGTATTCCAATGAATATGATGAAAATAATTTGAAAGGCTCACAAGAAAAAGATGATGGATATGAACTGAATATCTTATTTAAAGAAGAAATGTGTGATCAACAGTGTAATTTGGTACAAATGGTTATGTCAATTCTATGAGTGTAGCATTGATGAAAATTTTCATGGTAATGAGACAAAGGAGCCTACTGATTCGATGGATGCTCTTGAAAATGGTGGTATATCGAATGCAAATGACAAAGTGTGCAATTAATTTCAGTTGGAGAGATCACCCATGAGCAGCTATAATGAAGAAACACATGATGGTTTTCAGTTTGATAGTGAGGAATGTGACCCTACTAGTTGTTGTAGCAATATGAACAAGGAAGGAGATGTGTATGCAAGAGATTCATTGGATGAATCAGTTCAAGTAGTTGATTATGAGGATAATGCATATGTTGGTACTATAAGTTATGAACAAGGAACTCCTCTTGTGTTTGATATTTTAGCTTCTACTCCTCTTGTTGGCTTGGAAGTTATCACTGAATGTTTACATGATGATAGCATTGGTGTAGTTGTACATGAAAGTGAAAGGGTAGAAATAAATATTGGTATAGCCAATGACATTCTTTATGATGAGTTTACATTTGAATAACTTGATTGTGTCAATCACATGGTTGGATATGAGGATCTTTTTTATAGATCTACAACTCATAGTATTTTTCATGAGCGGTATGCTTTAGATTGTCATGTTGATGCAACATTAGGTAATGTTGAGTGTGATAATCCTTGCAATAGTGAATGTGTTTTGAACAATCACTATGAGGATTTTGTTGCAAAAAAAGGTTCTAAGTCACATGAACTTACACTCAAAGCTTATTTTTGTGGTAACATGATGAGTGTTGACAATCTTGTTTATGAACCTAAAATGGAAAACATTGTTTGGGATGCTGATACATTTTCTAAGTGCTATGACTTGAATGTGGACAATGGACTTGTGGATGTTGATATGTCTTATTTTGAAAACCTTGAGACATATGGTAATGTAATTGGGCAGTGTTGTTGGGATGATAATCAACTTGTTTGTGATGCAATCCAGTTGAAGGAGACACATATGCGTGAACATTCTCTATTTACTACACAAGAGGATTGCATATTGTGTGTAGGGCATGATATCTTTATTGAGAACAATAATTATGAGGGTTTAAGATTTGATGTGTAGATGAATGGTGAGGAGAAGTCTCATAATGACCCTTTTCAAGCACACTATCAATTTTTCCACTTTCCAGTCCAACTTGACAAGAAAGTGATTGTGTATGAAAATAATCTTGTTAATGAAGGATATCACACCAATTTTAAGTTTCTCTATTTTATGAGTGTGACATATTATTGTCAAATGTTGATGGTTTTCAGTTAGTGCTTGACTACCAATATCAGATTGACAATGTTAGTGGGAGCATTGGAAAACATAGTGATGTGGTTAAGCAGGCTGGTGGTGACATTGATTTTCAAGAATTCAATGTCAAAGTCAAATTTGGGTTGAGGGAAATTAGTTCCTTCAAAAGTTTGGTGTTTGACAAAGGCAGACATTGGTTTTTCTTTTCATTTGGTTGCTTGGGGCCACCAAATGAGGTTTAAAAAATTGAACAAAGGACCAATTACACAACACCCAATGGACTTGGCACTTGGTCTGCTACACCCCAAAGATCTAGAATCACACCATGCCCAAAAGGGGCATGCATCCCTAGTCAGAGCCATTGATGGCACATTCAAATTCTACAAATTTGAAGTTCCTTTGCCCTTTGAAATTGATGACAAAGCCTAGGCTTGCATGTTGCTAAATATGCCCCAAAGGCCCTCTTTTACGATTAATATTTTTCAACTCTAGGATCATCTTTCAAATCCCTTTGGTAGAATGTTTTTTTGTACATATGGTAACACACCTGTTCAGTTTTGTACCTCTTGGATGAGTTTTGATGGGCTAATCAATGCTTTGTTGACTACGACAAGGCCAAATTTGGTGTTCTGGAAAGTTTCAAATTTTCAAATTCTAAGGGAAATCCATTTCTTATTTTGGTCTAAAACATCTTTAGTTCCATTTTTGTCAAAAAAAAAGTCATATGATACATTATTTTAATGTATTTTGGTTGTGGAAAACACATTCCAGGGGCCAATTTACAAAGGAGGTACCTAATTTTTTATGCTAGGAAAATTTTGATTTGAAACCCATGTTTTAAATAATTGATTATGATCACACACAAAAAATAAAGGTTCCAAGTGTCCTGATTTGCGCACAATGAATTTCCTCCAATTGGGTGGTGAGCGTAATTAAAATTTGTAGTTATTCTAATATTTCAAATGCTTATGTTTAAAATATTTTTGAATATTTTAAACATTATGAAAATGTGAAAAATGCATTTAGGGAAAACATAAAGTAAAAATTCAAATGTTTTAAATCAAATCAAGTTTAATTCTTGATTTTGATTTGCTAAAATATGAATCTCATGATTGCACGAGAAAACTCATCGCCCATTCTTGGTTTGCAATCTCTTTTCGTCATCACATCAACAATGAGAAATATCACATTCTCCTTGTCACATATTGTTAATTTTCAGTCTTCTCTCCCCATTTTATAGGTGATGATACTTGTTCTCTGTCACATATCGGTTGATTTATGTCTTCCTTTTTTCCTTGCATTCGTGATGCGCAATGCTTGTGTGATGGTATCTAGCAATGTTTGTGTAAGATGATGGTGGGCCTGGAGAATTAATCATGGTACTATTTCATGAGTTCTTTTTGACAGTGAAGATAATTAAAACAAGAATACACAAGATGGAGAGAAAAATTAAATCCTTCAGATGTAAAAAATGAAAAACTCCTTGCTGCAAGCAGTAAAATGTAAAATAAAATGGTGAATGCACATCGAGATAAAGGAGAGGAGTGAATTGTTTCACAAGCAAGATATTTTCAGCTACAGTGTAAAAATAGAGGAACAAAGTGGGTTTTTCTACATTCGGTGGAAGTGAACTATGGCTCTTCATGGAAAAAACCAAAATTTTCAAATACAGAGCAAGAAAATACAAGGGCAAGTGAGAGGTGAGAAACCAAAGTACAGATAGGGATTTTCTTCATGCTGAAGTGGTTATTGATCAAAGGGTACATAATGATGCTAGTTTTCAATAGGGACGTGCATTTGGGGATTGTTTGTTTTCCCTTAAATTTATTTTTCTACTTCATATTTTGGGAGTTTTTCACTGCTTGGTCTCACGGGGAAACATTTTTTGTAACAGGGTCTTAAAGGTAGTGTTGGTTTTAGGTCTCTGGAGTGGTTTGAGTCATGTATGATGAAGAATTTATTCACAAGCATTGTTATATTTGCATGTAAATGATCATATATTTTGAATTGGTTGTCTCCATTGTACACATTGCACAAATTATGAATACAAGAAATCAAAGGTTTATGTTATTTTTTTTCTTATTTTTCCTTGAATGTCTATTTTGTGTTGTTACTTTCATTCAAAGAATCAATTAAATTGTATTAACATAAATAGAGGTTTGTGCAACTGTATGCTTGGATTAATAAAGTATGACTAGTTTAGTTTCTAGTATCAATGGTGTAATGCATCATCTGATAGGCATAGTTATGAAAAAGTGGATGTTGTAATGAGTTTTAAATTTCATGGTTTAGGTGACTCCACCATGGAATATGGCACTAGTCTCTCGATGTTGCAATTTCTTGAGATTGTATTGTGAGCAACTACATTTTAAAATCAAATTTACTTATCAATCTTGTTGTGGGTGTGTGTGAAATTCAATGCATATTATATCTCTCATGTTTAAACCAGACATTACCATGAAGGTCAGCCAAACCTTTAGGGTATTGTGTCTACTAAGCATTTAAAGGAGAATCATATGTTTACAGTATTCTGGGTACTTTGGCACACAAGTATCTGTAAGTATACTATTGGGATCACCCTCCTAGGTTTCATATAGCCCAAAGTGCAGGGTAGAAAGGGTTTTAATTCAATCTCCCATTTGTTGGCCAAATCTCTCGTTGAATTTGACTATTAGGCCTAGCAGCCCTTAAGTATTTAAGTGGATTGTAGATTTGGGGAACCAACACTGAGATTACCATAGTGATGTGAAAGATAATGGATTGACTTCATTTCTTTACTATTATGACAATGTTCCATGTACTTGGGATAGTTTTAATGTAGTGGATATCATTTATGATCTCCCTTGTTACATTTAGAACAATCCCTGGATGTGATAGTAGTCCTCTCACTTGTTATTCATGATAGTATTATATGACACAATCTTATGAATGATGAATGATAACCTCTATGTTGGTTGGGATAGTGATAGTCTCTCGATACTTTTATAAATGATTCCTTTGGTAGTGTGACTAAATTTAATAATGACACACTTTCTTCCAATGGCTTATGGTAGTCTCATGTCTTGTGACAGTTGTAATGAACCTTGTATTTTAGGGTAGTCATCTAATTGTTGCTATCACCATTTTCTAGCTTCCTTTTTTACTATATTTGGTCCATGAGAGCATTTCTTAGCTTCATTTATGACTATATTTGATCCATGATAGAATTTTTAACATAATTAAACTATAAAGGACTTACTTGTTGGAAGAGAATCTTTTTCCCTTCATAAAAGAGTATTTTTGTTTCCCTTTGTGAAAGAGTTTTTTTGCTTCCCTTCGTGAAAGAGTATTATCTTCCAATGTAAATTTTGAAGTTTTTAGATGAAATTTGATCATATGAGGCCATCTTTGCCATTTTTTTGTATTATTGAGCATTACTTTTTGTTTTTCTTTTTGTGAACATGTAGCATTGAACATCATGTCAAGGAAATGTGCAAAGCCTCTAGCACCAGATGAATGTGAATCCAAAAATGCAAGGACAAGAGAAACAATGAGGAAAATTTGTGAACAAAATAAATTTAACCCCATAGAAAAATAAACTCCCATGCATGCAATCTAATAGAGATGCCAAATTGGCACCATAAAGATAATGCATGCAAAATCTTCATGCAATGAGAGAAATTGGCATCACACCCATCGCATGAAAACATAGAAAACCATAACAATATGAAGAGCCTACCTTAAGTCCAAACTTAAAGAGGAATTTTTTTTAGGATGAGCTTCAATCTCCTCTCCTTCCAAGCCATCTTCCTAAAAATCTCTCAAAATTCCCAAAAGGAATTCCTCTCCCAAGACAAGCAAAAATCACGAAATGTGCAAGAAGAAGAATACCCAGGCTTTGGATTTCCAAGGATAGAAACAGGGAACTAAAATTTGAATCCTTAAATGAGGGAGTGACACATGCCACTCTCTCATTAATCCTTTTGGACACATCTCCCCACAATTTCTCACACATGTGTGAGAATGCATGGGGAAGTGATAAGTCAAGGAGTGTTTTACACTCCACAAGAGCTCTCAAATCTCATAAATGATATTTTGGAGGCAACACTCCATCCTTTTCCCAAAATCCGCCACCCTCCTTAGATGGCAATTATGGAAGATCATATCTTGAGTAATCTCCAAGATATAGGCATGAATTGACCCCTAACCCATATGTATGCATCCTAGGGGTCCAAAAATGATTAAAATACTTAATTTGAAGACTATTTCCACCCCTTCAAAACCTAAAACAAGAAGAATCTGAATTTTAAAAGTCACAAAGGTAAATCAAACATCAAAATCCCCATCTAGGACCTCATCTAATTTTAAACATTAAACACAATATCATACATTCAAAACTCACATCACAAATTAAACACAACACATATGAGAATATGGTCCCTCTAAAAGGTCCATAGTCAATTTAACGTGACTTATCAAAATGTGGTACCCTTTTTTACCTCCAATCTCATTGACCATGGGCATGTACCTACATACTTGATGCCAAATGTCAATATATCCAATACAAAACAACCTGAAATGAAAGAAAATGGGTTAGGATGCTTTCATATGGTTTAGGGCACACCCACTTTCCAATTTCATTCAAGGATAACCCTAGAGATCTCAAGCAAACGAGAAAGAGATCTTGCAATAGGGTTGTCCTAGGGGCTGATTGCAAACTAATAAGGGATTCACCACCAAGCTAGGGCTTGGAAAGATAAATACAATGCAAGATGGAATACTAAACCCTAATTTAATGCAAACTTTAACTAAATGACCTAGAAATAAATGTAAAAAAAAATAACAAGCTGCAAAATGAAATGTGTGTACCTAGGAATCTGAAACAGACTTGAATGAGCTCTAAAACACTGAAAAACCTAAATTTTTGACCTAGTGGGACTCATACACCATTCAGGGTGAATCAATCCCAGATCAAAGTTTTTGTACAAGAAAAAGTTTTTAGAAAAAGCATATCTGAATCTGCAAAAATCTTGAAAAACACCTGTAGTGGGACTCATTCGCCACTTTTGGCGAATTAGTCCTGTTCCCCTTTTTTGGGAATTCAAAGTTCAGATATGCACTTCAACACCTTCTCTTTTCTCCCAAATTGATTTTTGGATCCGAATTTGTAAAAATACCTACAAAAGATAATATAGACTTGATTTGCTTATGAAGGGGTTTGCCTCGTTCAAAACCCTAGTTTGGTAATTAAACCTTGATAGAAATAATGAAATATGCATGTAAAAAGGAATGTAAACCCTAACCTTAACTGTGTCTAAGATTAGGAAATCTAAAATGCAATGCAACCCTATTCTAATGTGCAAGAACGAGATGCATGAATGAAATATGACAATGAATGACTCACTTTGAGAGATCTCTAATCACCCAAATGAGCCTCAATAATGCTTGTACCTTCCTTAGGTTGAATGTAGAGTGATAAGGGAGGATGGAACCACTTAGGAAAAAAGTCATTAGGCTTGGCTTGATGGCTAGTTGCATCTCCCCAACCTAGAATCCATCATTATTCACCATAGAAAACCATGATCAGCCCTTGAAAATGTTATATCTTGAATGAAAGTGAGCTTGAAGACCTACAAAAACACTTTAATGTTGCTCCAAGACTTCAAATTTGCTTGCTTTTGAAACTTGAATGCTCCTATGAAAGAATGCTTGAAGATTCTTGATGCTTGGATCTTGAAATTGTTCTTGAAAAATGCTTTCTTAGATGAAAAAATGACTTAAGAGTTTTCTTATATAGGCATTAACACCTAATTTACCATTATTCAGATCTCAAAAGTCGACATCAACCAAAAAGTTGAATTAAAAAGGTAATTTTCCCACTCAAACCCTAAAAAATTCCCAAATGGGACTCATACGCTAGCCCTAGCATATGGGTCCCACCTAGGGGGACTCATTCTTCCAAGGTGGCAAATGAGTCCCACCCTAGATTTTTGGGGTGGGTTTTAAAAAAAATTGATGTTTTAGATGATTTTTTTGTGTTTGTAGCTGAAATAAGCCTCGAGATCTAAAATAATAGGTCTTAGGGGCCTATTAATGATGAATTAAAGGGTAATTAATGAAAGGGTACTAAAATAGGTCTAGATTAAATGAGAACTTTCCCTATCTTTAAGAAGGGGGTCAATTTTTGTCATTACATCTAGCCCCCACTTTAGTGCCATATGACTCTATGCGCATATGCAAGCTAAAGGAATCCAAACAATACACTTCATTTCATAAAAGGATACTCATATAGGTTCATTCAAAACATGGGAGAATGAATCCGTCACTATAGCCATCTGTGAAACCACAATGTTAGGAACCACATCCTACAACACAAATTCATTAATTATCCAAAAAAATCCTCTTATCTAACTTCTAGAAATCAAATTTGAGGGTAGATGTATACCCCCCTTGATTCCACTTACTTTATGGAGGTGGAATCAAGGTAGCATTCTAGCCATGTCGAATAGGATAGGTCACATCATAGGTTATTTACAAGAACCATACCACATAATGATAGAAATTTGACGAGAATGGCAGCAAAATCACGATTCCAACGCAACAAATGGCATAAAAAATGGAGTTCTCTAGCTCCCTTTATGTTAATTTGAATGAAAGCCACCTTTTAACCCTAATATATTTAAAACCCTAATTTTAACTTATATAATAGTAAAAAGTGAAGTAATTTGTCATTTACCTTCTTGTAGTTTGAGTTTGGTAGAGTTATTGAAGATGTTGAGCCAATGAAATTACGTGCCTCTGAGATTGAATGTCCTATGAGATCAAGTAGCTCGTGGCAAGAATTATTATCAAGTGAGTTGATTTTTCTACCTTAGCTTTGTCCTTACACATTTATTTTATGATTTTTATGTATTTCTAGGTTAATTTAGGACCTTGGAAGAAAAGTTCACAAAGCATCCCTTTTTTTCACAAGGTGTCCCCTTTTTTTGCAAAGTGTCCCAAAAGGAGTCTAAAGTGTCTACGACCCTTAGAAGAGTACACTAAAACAACTTTAGTACACTTTTTTGATTGTTGATGTAAAGATTTTAGATTTTAGAATGCTTATAGGACATATTTTTTTGTTTTTTGTTAGATTCCTCCTCATTCACAATAGTGTCTTGGTGACAGATAGATTAGTCACCTTCGAGACCCATCCCCCACACTTTCAACAAAGGACACAGAGATATTGCAGTCCACATAATTGTATTGGGTGTACCTCATGCCCCCCATGAGGTAACATGATGCTATGTTGATGCCATTATCAGAGCGGTGGAATGCAAACACATACACATTTCATCTTCCCATAGGTGAGATGACCATCACATTAGAGGACGTCCATCACATACTCCAAGTTAAGAATTTGTAAGACCTCTCTTTTCATGTGGCTAATACAACCTTAAATTGTTATATATTTCTCCTAAGTAGATGGTAGATATTTTGTGAGTGATATGAAGGTGATTGTCTAACAATAACCTTATAGTTTAAATTTACTTTATGTTATATCATTGTTTACTTAATGAAGATGTATGTGCATGTGAATTATTGTATGATATTCGAACTTATAAGATGAATTTGAAATAAGATAATTGTTGTCGTATTGCATTGGAAGAGTAATTAGTTATGTAAATGATTCATGAATAAAGTTACAAAGATTCGATTTACAATTAATGTGGTTATTATTATGTCTAACTATGCTTAATTATGTTGTGCAAGAAATTAAGTGATTCGATGTGGGATTAACATTAAAGGCCGAGAATCGAATATGCAAATAGGAGGATAGATAAATGTTGGAATCAAATCAAATACATCTTTGTGAAGTTCTAAGTGTAGCCCTATTTGACTTAGAAGGGTTTGAGGTTTTATTACTGGTTGGGTGATTATGTTTGAGTAGAATCCAATTGTAGGACATGTGATGTGAGTTTGGTTGGGGTTGGGACCCTTGATTAAGATGAAAATTCGTATGGATTTTTATGTGGGTTTTAAAAAGGGATAACTGAATCAATTTCCTTCATTTTTGAACAATAATAGACCCCTAGGACCTATACCTATGGGTTTGGAACCTTTTTGACATGTGAACTTGTCCTTGGAGTGTGAAAAGACCCCTCAAAAGTTCACATTCATGAATGTGACAAAGTGTTGGGGCTTGGGAAGAGTGACTTGTCGCTCTCAACCTTCTACTCCCCAAAAGTTCTTGGAATTGGCACAAGGCTCACACATGTGTGAACACTTGTGGGAAAGAGTGTAGGTTTGGAGGATCCCTATATATCTCAAGAAGATGGAAGATTTGGGCATTGCCCACTTCTCCTTTTGGAGAACTTGAGTGAAGATGGTAGAAAGTAAGAGAAAAGGAGAGGAGTCCATCTCTTTGGCAAGATAGTGATGAAGATGGATACAAGTTTCAGTTTCATCATCAAAAAAAAAAAGAGATAAGTTCTTTCTTTTCCATTTGCCCTTGTTTCTTGGTTGTAAAGAGGACCCACTGTATGGATTATGTTTGGAAACAAAAAGTAAAGAGCCAAGATGAATGTAAATTGTGCTATGTTAGTCTTATTCCCTTTTGTAAAAATTAAGAAAAGACTCCATTGATCATTGTGGAGCAAAAATAATTCTTGCTCGGGGGTATGGCTAGAGCCCACGAGGCTCCATGATGCCATTATGGTAGGGTGGAGAGCAAGCCTAGTTCAATCATGTGTCATTCATTGTATTTCTAAAAAAAAAAAAAAAAGTTTGAATATGGAATGCTGATATACTGTTCTGACATTCAAAAGAGAACGGATAAGAGCAAGTTTTTTTCTTTGTTGGCTTGACATACATTTTATTTATAGTAGTATTTTTTTTTATATTTAAAAAAAAAAAAGACATTGTATCTAAAGACCCCTTGGATGAATTTTCCTTTGTAAACTAATTACTGTGAAGTAAATCAAATGCATATACCCTGTATTTTTTCCCATATTATTAAGAATGTAGTTGTAATATCATAAATCAGATAACAATAGAAGAAAGGATAGAATTGTATTGATCAGTTTGATAGCAAGCAGATTAGTAGTATTAATAAGCCCTTGAGGATAGTTCAAGCATAGTATTTTCTCAAGCTCTTAATGTAATAGGGAGCCTCCAAGGGAATTGGGCATTTTGGAAGCCATTATTTTATAAAATGAAACTTGGAATAAAATCTTAAAAGCATACCCAATAATGGCACCAAGTAAGGTATTATGTTCGGAGTTTAAGTAAGCAGATCATGCTCGAGGCACAAACCATATTAAAGGGAAGTATGTCCATTGTATTAATTCCATATTTTGGATTTTAGTCTTGCCCATTTATGTATGTCTTCCTTGATCGTCCATTTATTTCTGCAAAAAGATGTATATCTTCTTAAATATTTGTAAAACAGTAAAGAAGGTAGGCATTTTGAAGTTATAAATAAAATAAAATAAAGAAGAAGAAAATTTATGTTCTATAGGTAAGGATTTGAGGGTGAATCCTTGTTATGTAGATTTTGAAATACCCTGAAACAAAAGAAATAAACCTTGAGAAGTTAGGATTTTTAGATTAAATCAAAAACAAAAGAATGTCAAAGAAGGGAAGTCTATATATATATATAAATAAGAATAATCACAAAAGGATTAGATGGTTCTTCTGACCTGCGTGCCCAGCACTGATCACCTCACTGGATTTGTATATTGAGATCGGACGGTGTTGCTATGATCAGCCTGAAATATGTTTTAAATGCACATGCTTGTAGTGAGTGTAGGGGTTAATCTAAGCGCCACTAAAATGAGATTCTTGCATCTGGACATGAAAACAAACGAAGTTGAAACCGCTCTAATGAGCATCTGGAAATCTGCACAGCTAACAGGCCCCCTCCAGTGTTGTCACGTCAATTGAAGCCTTCATCTCCCGATAGGGAAAAGAGATTGTGATGATCCTGAAAAGAAAAGATCAATGTGTAATTAATTTGTTTTCCTCCTCATAAATATTACTATCCATGGTTCCCACCGAACTTATTAATATCTTGGAATACATCAAAGGGTTACCAGGAAAATGTTGATGCAAGTATAGATTAAGATTTTCCAGCATCGTAGTACTTTTCTATCCACTATTGTAGGTGCATCAGTGCTTAAGATGAACGGCCAGTCGGTGATAGAGATGGGTTGATGCAAGTGGCCTCGACGTGGCAGTGTTCATTCATTTCACCTTGTCAGTATTCTGACATTCACTTAATGTTTAGCAATCCATCCAACTGTGCTTCATCTGCAGCTAATCGAACTCTTACCAGACTCGTTAGAGCGCATGAGAGATTGTGTACGCAACAGCCAGTCATTAATACATAGTTTTGGGCGTCGCTAGTCTTTTTGGGCATATTAATGGCTGTTAGATCCGTTCTTTTAATCACCATTGAATGGTGTAAGTTTTGACCTAGTGTGGTACAAAAGAAGACTGCATTTATGTTGCTATATATATTTGATTATTTGAGTCGATGTGATAAATTAATATGCACTTAGGCCCTACTGCTATAGCATATAGCTTCGAGTACTATTCATGTCAGAATCCTTGATTTGAGTTCTTTTGTAGGAGAAGTATGGGGAACAACATTTAACTTGCAAGAGGAATAATCAAGTCACACTAATTCTTTCTTGATATTCATGGAATTTTGCTATGACTGGTGGTTGCGTTATATCATGGGGTTAAAAGAATAAGAAGGGTATCCATATTTTAATGTTTCAAATTTTTCCTGATTAATTACTGTTTAACAGTGAACATACGCAGATCATAAGATTCAAGTAAATAATGATAAAAATGTTACTTATGAAAGCTGTTATAATATTAATACAGGTAGCAACAGATAATATTTATCTTAGTATTATGAAAGGCATAAGTAAACATAACATTAATAATATTATTATGACATTAGTAATTAAATACATCCCATCTCAATACTTCTGCTGGCCACAACAACCAAACCAGTCTGCCTTATGAAAGGGTGTGTTAATAAATATATATATATATTAACATATACAATATCAACCAAATGAATAAAATTGACATCTAACTCAAAGCTATAGCCTGTATCCGCAATGAAATAATAATAATTACATTAATTTGGAAGCAGCGAAGTAGCTACCTAGAGTTTATAGCTATGATTGAATTATCAATAAAATCCGGTATTAATAGATTAACTCACTAACAGTAATTGTGTATAGCGCGAAATGAACAATTAGAACGTAATATAAAAAAAATAAAATTAGGTTTCGATGATTTTAGTTAATAAAATTTTAAAGCGGGGTAAACTTCAAATTTCACTTGTATTTAAGGTAAAAAGATCCCTGTACTTTTAAAGAGAGCTGCTAATTTTATAATTTATACATTTAGTTTTTCTTGAGTAAATAAAATATATCTATTATTTATTTAAACATCAATGATTAAAATTGATAAGAAAAATATTATTGTTTATATATCTATTATTGTGTATATATGAAATAATATTGATTATTAAAATTACCATCATATTTACAAGCTATCATAATTCACGTTGATATTAATTTTGTCTACAAATAAAACATTTTTACTATTGCTTATTTTTTTTACTATACACTCTAGCATTAATTTGATGGGAATTAATAATATCTAAGCCACATTAATTAAATATTAGCCAGACAATATTAATATTATTAAGAGGTAATTTAGGGGAAGTAATAAGTGTTAATTGCAATATCTCATAGCTCTTTGGTTCAACTGCTAAGTGGGTTTCTACGTAGTTTTGTTAATTGCAATATTTTTAACATTTTATGAACACTCTTTTACCAATAAAGTGCCGCATAAGGCAGCCATTTACTCACTCCCCCTACACTCCCTTTAGATAACGTTAGAGTTTGAGTTTTAGAGTTAAATTAATACGAGTATTGATAAAAGAATTAAAGATAAATAAATAGAAGGGGTGGGGCCCTTTAAAGGTAACATGGGTTATTAAATAGAAGTCCCACTCATGAGTAAAGAGGAGGATAAAATAAAATAAGAAGCATGAATAATTGTTTTAGTAAATAGCTAAAAAGTTGAAAGTGATTTAAAAATGTATGTAAGTAATTGAGCTATTGTAATAAGGTGAGATTATTTATTATATAGATATGATGTATATAAGACATATCTTATGTATTATATTGATTATTATTTTGTAAATAAGAAATCTAAAATTATTATGTATAAATAATACTTTTTTTTTTCTTTTTTTTTTTAAATGTGATGATTATATTTAAATCGAAAGTATAGAATTTGTTTGATGTGTATAGTACATTTTCATGGGGAGTATTGTAGGGACATTTATAGTGTATTTTCGTCATTGTTTAAAAAAAAAAGATTTGTCGTGTTTTTGCACTTTTGTCAAAATTTGGCATTACAAAAGCAACTTCTCATAGGTATACAACTCATGCTCATATTAGCGTTATGGTTCAAGCCTTAGAATGTTAACTAGCTTAATTATTGTCTAACAAAAAAAAAAGTTGGGTTTTTCTAGTAGATAGATTATTTTGAGAGATGAAATACGATATGAAATATTTCCTTAGAGGTCCAATTCATGATAGTATCATGAGGCCACAGATCGATCTATCCATGTTACTATATTCATGGGCCCCATTTGTTGCACAGATTATGATGTTCATTGTAGCACTAGTACTCATCCCTAATGGCCGAGGAGCACACTTAGAGGAAGGACTAGTACATATGATTCGAGGGATGGAAAAGCACAGGACCCTGTACACCTAGGGGTGCAACATCCTTGCGCACTTATATTATGATCTTGGGTGATTTTCATTTTGTGAGATCGACAATATGGTACACTCTATGTTGTTGCGGGTGTGGTGCCTAGAGCATATCATGTTCATAGGATTTCCATGCACATCATCCCTAGGGTATCCTCACGCATTTAGCTATCCCCTAAGGTGGCTATGGTAGTATGGTGAATTGCATTTTTGGAGAGTCTTATTTGACTAACTAGATAAGGAGGAGATCATATGGAGACCTTACCAGCTTATACTACAGTAGTCGGATGAGACTTGTCAGATGAGGATATTTCAGATGGACAGATTTTTTATAGGAAAACACGATTACATAGTACAGCCTTTCTACTATGATCGCATCATGCGATAGTTGGACAGGTCCAAATACCACCCATGGAATGACCCTCTTTTAGGAGATTAGTACAGAGTGTCCAGAGGCCAAATGATGCTAGATGGTTCACTATCGATGATGTCATCTACAGTGACTCTAATGATAATGATAATGATATGCCTCCATTCTTTGATGCTAATGACATCAGTACCATAGATGCCTATGAGGAGTGGTGGCCAGCAACATGGTCAACTCCTATATTGTTGATGGACGAGCCGATAGGTGATGTAAGGCCACTCCCAGATTAGGGAGACGGGGAGGAGGATAGGGATAAGGAGATACGCTTTAGCGATACAGACATATTCACAGATGTGATAGATGAGGAGTATGATGAGGTTGCAAATCCTGACTATGATGTGTAGGAAGATGAGGATGAGGTGGAGGACAAGGAGGAGCAGCTGATGGGTGAGGGTGATGAGGTAGTGGATGAGGATCTAGTGGGCCACGAGTGGGGAGAGACAGCTCCCATTCATGTTACTAGATCACAATTAGTAGCTATAGTAGGCATCAACACCTACAGTCATGGAGAGGCTAGCACATCCTCAATGCCCCTACACACAATGAGGTTGTCTTTACATAGCCAGTCAGAGAGCTAGGTGATGATGTTTTATTTAGTATTATGCTCTATGCGTATGCTTTATGTTATAATTTTGTCTATATATATCTATCATGATGTGTACTGATTATATTTATGATTTCTATCTTACAGGAGTTGTGAGAGACCTTCATGATTTCTATCATTAGGTGGCTACCAAGATAGTGACCCCATCAATCTACGAGGAAGCTACTAATATAGACTATGCCCCCACCCATCATGGAGTGGGATCCAATGCAGTTTGATCCATATGTCAGACTGCAGGTAGCATATGAGGGTTTTAAGAGGCGTTCCCACCAAGCTAAGGCTACCCAGGATGCTCAATCATCTTGAGCTCCAGCAAAGGTTGAGAGACTTCAATCAAAGGTAGCCAGACTATAGGAAAAGATAGATCGTATAGTGGAGGATTGTCAGGAGGCCCTTGGACGGGTATAAGGTTTACAGTATGCTTTGAATGTACTCGATAGCTCACAATCATGATCACATACCACTATCTCTCGAGGGACCCCCTCTAGATAGATGCAAGCGCCAAATCCCTTGAGGGATCTAGCAATCACATACCTCATTAGTATTGTATATATTGATGACATGTACACAAAACTTTAATATATATGATCATTTGATATTTTTTTATTTATGTTTATGTGTTAAATGTTAAATTGTAATGTGATTGATTAAATAATATTTGTAAGACTATTTAACAAATGTCTCCATGATTTAGCATGCTTTTATGTGATCTAATTAAAACTTATTCTAGTTTCTCTTAGATGCAACATTGTGATTATGTTATGTTAAATTAAATGCACCTATGGTCTAATTAAAAAACATTAAATGCATGTAAGGATCTAATCTAACATTACACACAAGATGAACTTGAATAGAATGAAATCTAAAATAATATTATTAAATAATCACTTTAGCATCCAAGACACACAAATAATTGTTTTTCAAGAACAAAGCAATGTAAGAGCACATAGACTGTCATCTACTAACTCTAACACCACTGCTTTATAATTTACACTATTCAAGACTGTTAGACATAGTACCGACATAGATGTGTGACATTTATAGGTTCTTTAAGAGTTGTACCATCCATTTTTGTTACCATATAAGCCTTAGATCTATAATTTTCATTGATTATGTGAGGGCCTAACTAATTAGGGCCCAACTTTCCTTTTTCCACTAGGTAAACTTTGACATTATGCTAATTCTCGCATAACACCAAATCACCTTCATTAAGGGAATGAGGTATTACGTTACCATTGTAACTACACTACATTATTTTAGAATAATCTTGAAGGTGCTCAAGAGCATTGATGTGTTGTTCATCGAGCATCTCAAGCTGATGCAATAGTTGTTCTTTATAAGTATTATCATCGATAAGTCCTTGAAGAGAGATTATTAATGTAGGTATCTCTAACTCTAAGGGAATTATCACCTTGGTTCCAATAGATGAGGTTATAAGTGGTAAGTCTAGTTGATGCTCTAGCATTCGTACGATAGGCCCATAATGCATATGTTAGCTACGTATGCCAATCTTTATTGTGTTTTCTTACTATTTTCCTTAGGATTTGCTAGAGGGTTCTATTAGTTGATTCAACTTGACCATTAGATTGTGGGTAGTAAGGTGTTGAAAAGTGATGTTGTATGTTAAAAATTTCTAAGAACTTCTTCACATCCAAGTATTTTTAAATGGTGTCCTATTGTTGAAAACTAATGTGGAAGGAAGTCTGAAACGACCAATAATATGTTCTAATATGAAATGACATATTACATCGGCAGTTGTTGAATGAAGGGGAATTGCTTCCACCCACTTTATGAAATAATCTATTGCAGTAATTATAAATGTATTGAACTGATGGAGTAATAAGGTGAAATTTTTCCAATGATGTCCAAGGCCCACACTGAAAAAGGCCAAATAGGGACTTGTGTGCAAAGCTCAGGATCAAGAGTGTGAATCTATTTGCTATGTTCTTGACATTTGCAACATCTCTTAACATATGCAAAGTAGTCAGATTATTCCATGTTTCTCTAGTAACATCCTATACAAATTAGCTTTTGCACTAGCGATCTTCCTCCAAAATTTCCTCTACAAGCACCTAAATGAGCTTCATCAAGTTTTATTGAGATTTCAAATTATTTAAGGCACCTAATCAAGAGACCATCAAAGGACCTTCGATACAATACATTGAAAAGAATTATATACTTAGATGCAAGTCTCTAAAGGTGACTTTGAGTATTCCTAGTTATGGACTTAGGAAAGGTACCAGTTTTTTAGATAATCAAATATCGGCACAACCATTTGCTAGAGTTTTTTGTGGTGATTGCTAATATTACATATTTTTTATGCTCAATTAATGGTTTCATTATTGTGTGGACGAAAAATGTGAAATATTTTGAGGGATCGTGAAGGGATATTAGAGAAGCGATGCTTTCCATTGTGTCTGCATGCCTATTATCTTTCTATGGGATGTTATCAGTGGTAAAAAAAAAGAACTTCTCTAATAAAGTCATTGTAAGATCTTTGTATTTTGATAGTTTTTCATGCTTTGCTTGATATTTCCCATTTAAATTTGCTTAATGATTAATTGTGAATCACCAAATATTTTGATGTCTCAGGCTCCCAGAGTTAAAGTAGCATGTATTCTAGCGATTAATTTTGCATACTCTACCTTATTGTTTGTGCATAGGAAATTTAATTGATATGATAAGGGAATAGGTTTTCTCCAAGCGAAGCTATTATAACTCCTGCACTAGAGCCTTTTTTGCACTTAGATCTATCAAAATACAATTCCCATGTAGTTTCATGTTCTTGAATATTCAATACACTCTCATTAGGAAATGTTAGGGGAGAAGGAGTGTTAACTAACTAGCTGGCCAAGGCTTTTCCTTTGATTTCTTTTTGTGAAACAAACTTAGGTCAAACTTAGTCAACAACATAACCCATTTAGCTAATTATCCTAATAGATCTGTTTTAGCAAAAAGATGTTTTAAATGATTGAATTTTATTATCACATGTATTTCAGCATTCAATAGGTAATGTTGCAACTTACTAGGAGTGAATACAAGAGCCAAACATTATTTCTCTATCATCATGTATTTCTTCTCATAATCGATCAAGGTTCAACTAATGTAATAAACAGGATGTTCTTTACCATTTTCATCTTGTTGAACCAACAATACTACAAGAGCATGGGTTGATGTTGTTGTATATAGGATAAATGGTTTTTTTTACATAGCAGGTTGTAAAATAAAAGTAGCAAGATAATCTTTCAAACTCTCAAAATCCTATTTACAATCTGCATTCCAATTAAACTGAACTTCTTTCTTAAGGAGATGTGTAAATGGTAACATTTGATTTGCTAAGGATGCCACAAAATGATGGATAGCTTGAATTCTTCCTTGTAAGGTATGAAATTAGGAAATGTTTCTAGGAGGTGGCATGTTAACTATAGCATCAATTTTCTTTATGTCCACCTCAATACCTTTGTGAGATACGATAAAACCTAAAAGTTTTCCACTATCTACACCAAAAACACAATTTTTTGGATTCAATCTCATGTTGTATTTTTGCATTCACTCAAATATTTTTTGAAGTATATTCACATTTTCTTGTCTTGTTAAATATTTTGATAGAATATCATCAACATAGTCTTCCAAAATCTTATGTATGTAATCGTGAAATATCAATGTCATAGCTCATTGATATGTTGTGCCCACATTCTTCAATCCAAAAGGAATCATTACCCAAGAAAATGTTCCCCAAGCTGTTGTAAATGGTGTTTTATATTGGTCTTGAGGGTTGATAAACATTTGATTATATCCAGAAAATCCATCCATGAATGACAACAAAGCATGTCCTGCAATCAAGTATACTATCATGTCAATATTAGGAAGGGGAAAGTCATCTTTTAAAGATGATTTATTCAAATGACAAAAGTTCGTACACATCCTAATATGATTTTTTGGTTTTCTGACTATGACAATGTTTTCGATTGAAGGAGAAGGGTATGTGTAGGATCATCATGGAAAAAACAGGCCCTTAAGTGGCAAAAAATTTAGAAAAATCAGTGTTAGGCAACTTGACATAAAAATTTGAATAAGTTATCTATATTATTTCAAAAATATGTAAGAATAGAATTTGTAGAAAATTCAATGTAGTTTCTAAACTACTAGGTTTATTTAAAAATAAATGAAATCTATTTGGTGAAAATTTGAAATTTCAATGCAGTAGTAATTAAATTTCAGGGAAAAATAAGAAGTAGGTGTCTGTCTGACCACCCTAACCATAATAAAATGATAATAATTTTTTATAATATTTTATATATAAGTAGAGAACTCATGTCTGGATGTGATGCATATTTTTTTGTAATTTGTTTCCAAGTAAATAATTAATTATGAATTTTTATTACAACTTTTAAAAATATAAAACTCATATGTCGACCACCTTAACTTGGTCAAAACTTCATGAAATTTAATTTTTCTTTTTTTTTAATCCTATAGTATGTGAACCATAGAATGTGACATGTTTTGGATTCAAAAAATTTGATACTTTTGAAAGTTATAGATGTTTTTCAATTAGCCTATCGATCGGGACTTTAGTCGTAATTCTAATAGAAAATGAATAATAATTATTAATTAAATTCAAATTAAAGCATAATTTATATTGGTGGAAAGCTAAGAATCTCCTCTAAAATCCCTTTTCCTTTCATCAATTTTTGGTTAAAAAAAGTCGTCAGCCACATACCCTACAAATACCCATAATATTGCCACTTTTTGGCCCATCATGATCTTGCACATACCCAGAATAATCTATAGGTCTAATAAAACCATCTTCAAGGAGATTTTCAATCTTGGCTTTAACTAATAAGGCTATCTTAGGAATTTTTTATCTAATAGGCTTAGCATTTTTCAGTGAGGATTATATTGTGAGTTACAAACTTAGGATCAATTCCCAGCATATCTGAATAAGTCCAAGAGAAAATTTTAGGAAATTCATGAAGTAAAGTTGCATCATGGTCTTCTTGTTCTTCATCATCAAGGCACTTTCCTATCTTAATAACCTTGTCCTCATTGTTAACATCCATATGTATGTCATGGTATCTCCTAAAGGAAGCACATCTTGTTTCACAAATTCAAGGTTGTATTCTTCTTTGTTCATGTCAACTCACTACTTTCTTCTTCTCCATATTTTTGCTTGGTACTAATCATAGCACATGTAATTCATTTATTTTTAAGGGGAGTAAATGTTTTATCATAAACTCCTAGAATTTAATTCAAGGCTTCATCATCCTTGAAATACTCCAATGATGCTTCACAAGTTGTATCAATCAATTCTGGATGTTTCGGGTGAGAGTTGTTTTAGGATTACACATGATGGTATTGATATGTAGCGAGGGTCTCTTTGTTGCTTGCATAATTTTAGAAGGGTAATACCCAAAACCACTTTTTATCTCTTGCATATTAGGTTCTATAGGAATATAAATACCTTGTTCTTTCTTGCCACATCATTTTCCACTATAACCGAGTTGTTTCATGAACTCATAGCCTTTTCCATAAAGTCTTTCCATTTCTTGTGGGTTTGGTGGTTGTTGATAATCTATCTCATCAAATTTTGTTGTATAACTTGTTTCTTCTTCTAAAGTAGATGTGGTAGATGCTTGTGGTTGTTTTTTCTAAATTTTGCGTTGACATCACCATTGGTTTTTTTTTCTTTTCATCTTCTTTATTTCTTATTGTACATACTCTCCCATAAATGAGGGTGTGAATTCTAAAGAATCACAATCATCATCCAATAATTTTGACACTTTTTCAATTTCATTTTTTTCCTCTTTCATAGGTTCTATGTTTGATGTTGGAATTAAGGTGCTTAGAGAAATTTTCATTCCTTTTTCAACTTGTAAGCAACTTTCAAGCTTGGGTCTACTTTAACTTGGTATACCTTCTTTTTATAGACATATGTCATGATATGATGAAGAGTCGAAGGCATCACATGCATCTCATGAATCCAAGGTCTTCCTAAAATAAGATTGTATGAAAGGTCATGAGGCATAACATGAATAGGAGTTTGTAAGGTAGCCTTTCCAACTATAATAGATAAAGTAATCACACCAAGTGGTTGCTTTCCTACATTTTCAAATCCTTGAATCGATAAGGAGTTAGGTTTAATCTTTGATTTCTCCATGCCCAATCTATCTAAAAGGTTCACACTGCATACATTAAGGGTTGAGCCATTATCAATGAGGGTTCTTTTTATTCCTGTTCTATTGAATTTGGCTATTATCATGAAGGCATCATATTTCTTTCTCATCTCCAAGGGAGGGAGCTCATGTTGGTGAAAGGTAATGTGTACATTAATTGCATTCATTCCTTGTATTAGAGATACCACATTGTTTGCATTTGTATTAGGAGGGGTCCCAACTTTTTGTAAAGCTGTTTGAAGCATAGTGTGATAATTAGGTGAATTTTGGATCAAATCCCATAGGGATATTTCCATGGAAGTACAATTAAGTTGTTGAACAAGATTATACTCCTTTCCACTATATTGAAAGAGATCAATTGCAATCAGTTTTTAAAGTTAATTGCTTGTCGATTTTGAACTGCATTAAAATAGTTGTTGGTGAAGAAATTCTCCACACAAATTCCCATCATATCATCTTTCCAACTAATATCCTCTCTATCTTGTTTTCAAACATTCTTGATCTAGTGTAGAATTATAACACCTTAAAGGATATAGCAAGCAAGGTCATTGTTAGCCAATACTTGGAGGACGATGCTTTGCTGAGAGGAGTGCAACAATATGACTTCAATTCAAGAGATGGCTTCGTGGGAGGTTTGTTTCCTTGGAATTTTCTTCATAATAAGAAAAGGCATCCAGAGGCTTTACAAGGGTTCATTCTATCAAACATGCATGACTCATCTTCTTTTCTAAATCAAGCACTCAACAAATATCATTCTAAATTTCATTGGGAGGAAGAAAATAAGTTTAAGAGGAATTTTCATTCTCTCTCTTTCCTTAAATTGCATGAGTTTATTCGATGGTTGCAAGTTTCAAGTAGTCCACTAGTTCGTAGAAGAAATAGAGTGGTTCCTCAAGTGTCGAATATTAATGTCACAGTTCATACACAACTAGCAACAACAAGTCAAATGCATTTTCTTTCTCAAGGTGTGCAGGATGAGAACTCAATTTTTTTCCCAAGAAGAGGTGTAATTAAGTCTAGTTCTTTCTAGAGTTTGGCAGTGAGGGGATTTTTTTGTCAGTAGTCTTCAAATATTGTCATATTTGACTCCATGTAATGCTTTAGTCAATTTTTTGTAAAGGTAGAATATGTATAAAGTCAATATAGGGTGATCATTTGGGAATGTAATAACAGATATGGGTAGTAAGTTATTTTGTATGGGCATAATTCAAATTCAATGTAGTTATTTTAAAGGTTAGATTTACAAGTTCTGGCACTATAAAAGGAGCCTGTCAAAGGACCAAAGGGCTTTGTAAACAAAAAATTATAGGTAAAGACAGTCATACTAAGAATATTTTGTATTTATTTGAGCTACAACTAGAGGTTTTCTTTCTGGTTCTTTCCTGCCAGTATGTTCTTTTGAACTAGATTTTGTAATATTTTATTTATATATATAATATATATTATAGTGGCTTGCCACTTTCACAAGAAAATAATAATTGTATTATGACTTGATTGCTACAAAAAAATAAAATTAGGTGGTTCAAGAGTGTAAACAGGTTTGTTTTGAGTTTGAGGTTTGTGTGAAGGTGGGTAGAGGATAAGTTGAGGTTGAATCACATTAACATCTCTTGGTTTTGGTTTGTCATAACAAGCCTTAGTGGATGAACTTTGTGAGATAAAATCCTTAGGGGCTTCATCTAACATGTCAAAGTCATCACTACTAAAAGGCTTGAGGGTTAGGTTAACTTGGAAAAAGAGATTTAATATAGTCAAATAACTATACTTTCTCCAAGTGGTTTAGCTATTTGATCTTGTTTTTGGTTTTGTTTTCTAATGTATGAAAAATGTAATCTAATCTAATTGAACTATGAGCTATTGGTGAAAATGAAAAATATGTAAGGAAAGATAAAGGTGCGAAAAAAAATCTCCTAATGTCAAACCTCAGAGAAGAATGCAGATGTCTTAAAATTTTGCAATTTCAGTTCATTATGATGTACATGAAAGATTAACAAAAACAAAGAAATAATCACACAAACAATTGGACACCAGGATTTACGTGGAAAAACCCTTAAGGGAGAAAAATCCACCACACCAAAGAAAGATATATTATATTACAATAATTGAAATTACATACAAGTTACAGAATCTCTTTTCAGATGTCAATTTTACAACAACATTTCCCTGATCAACCTTGTACAAAACATCATTGTTACAATTCTCTCCAAAAGCATACAGTAAAATTCATACATTGATCAATCCTTGTTCAATTCAAACAACTCTACCACCATTTGAACTATTCATCCTTTGACCATTACAAAGAGTTCCATTTTTTGTTCATAGTTTACAAATAGTCTGTTGATCTCCCACAAGAGAATGGTCACAACAGTCCAACTGCAAAATGATTTACATTTTTCTTCTCTCATTGGTTCAAAACAATTCACATAGGATAGTCATTCAGAAAAAATTCTTCAATTGCATTGCATATCGGTGAGACGCCAGACCGTGTCTCAACAATTCCAAACTACCCATTGACCATCACACACTGCACAGTCTTCTACTAGTCCATCACTTGGACTTGGTGAAATTTTTCCAATCACAAGACCATCAGCATAACCAACACTATTGGTGTTAAACTGGGATGTCATATCAATAGTTCAAGTCTCCTTAATGTCCCAAACAACACCAAGACCACGTACATCTACAAGAGTCACACTGATGTTCATCAGGAGCAGATCCATCAGTAAGAGTAATACTATCAACATCAAATTGGGAAGTCACATTGATAGTTCAAGTCACCTCGACATGTCAATTGGCAAGATTCTCCCCAATAATCTCTTTGGCCAAACTTCTACCATCGGAATGAGTTAAAAATATCACTTCGACAGTTCTGGTCACATCGATGGTTCTTATCAATAAGACATTCACAGGTCATACCAACATCTGCCAAAATTTTGTTATTAGAATGAGTTTGGAATTTCATTATGATATTTCAATTCATACCAATGACTTTCGTTGGCAAGAAAAGTCCTAGGTCACATTGATCTGATCCCTTCAATACTTTGGAACACAACTACTTGTTAGCAAGACATTCCAAGGGTCTCAACGATTTTGCTCTTTTAGGAGTTTCATGTTAGTAAGTTTGAGGCACATTTTCCAACAATCTCCCACTTGACGAAGATCTTACTGACACCTCCAGATCATCTCAAAATTAGTGAGATTCATGGGAATCAAGGCCCATCAAACTTGCACACCACCTGTAGTTGTTTGTGCTTACTGGTTTCATCAATGCATTTGCAACATTTTTAGAGTATCTACTTTTTCTAAAAAAACCTTTCCATCCTCCACCATATCTCATACAAAATGATACTGCACATCAATATGTTTCATCCTGGCATGAAAAGTAGGATTTTTTTCCAAACAAATAACACTCTAACTATCACAACAAATTGTAATTTTCCCTACACTAAACCCAATGTTAGACCACAAATGTTTTAACCAAATTACTTCTTTTTAAGCATGTGTTGTTGCCATGTATTCTACCTCCATAGTGGACAAAGCAACTACAACCTGTCGCTTCCTCATCCAACTAACTGCACCACCATTTAACATGAAAATATATCCACTGGTGGATCTTCAACTGCCAATGTCCCCTTCCCAATCAGAATCCACATACCCATGAATGTTGAGAGTCCTCTGTGACTCAACTGATTTACCATGATAGAAAAAAGTGTACTATGATGTACCTTTTAAATATTTAAAAACTCTTTTTACAACATCCCAATGTGGCCTTCCTGAATTTTCCATAAACCAGCTAAGTACTCCCACCACTTGGGCAATGTCTAGCCTTGTACAGACCATTGCATACATTAAACTACCAACTACACTTGCATAAAGCATCCTAGTCATGTGCTCCACCTTAGAAGGATATTTTGGACAATCTTCAATAGATAACTTCATTCCCTACAAAATTGGAACAACTAGCTGCTTGCAATTAGTCATACCAAACCTCTCCAGAATAATATTAATATACTTTGGTTGAGCCAAAGTTTTCTACTCTTTTTGTCCCTAGTTATCTCCATTCCTAGAATATACCTAGTTGCACCAAGATCTTTCATTTCAAACTTTGTAGACAGTTGAGATTTTAGATTAGAAATCATTAACTTACTATTCCCAATGAATAACATATCCACATATAGGGAAATAATTAAAATACAATCATTCTCATCTTTGTAATACACACAATGATCATATTTCATTCTTACAAATCCCAATGACAAGAAAAATGTGTCAAACTTTTGGTACCAAATTCTAGGAGATTGTTTTAATCCATATAGAAATTTCTTTAACTTGCAAACCATATTTTCTTTACCTTTCTTCACAAAGTGCTTAGGGTGGGACATGCAAATTTCTTCTTCAAGATCACCATGAAGAAATGCCTTCACATCCATCTATTCAATCTCTTAAACATATGTAGCTGCAAGTGACAAAATAATTATGATAGATGCCAACTTTACTACAGGAGAAAAAATTTCTCCATAATGAATTCCCTCTACCTGGGAATATCCCTTTACAACCAACCTCGCCTTAAAATTTTCAACACTGCCATCCAAACCTATTTTCTTTTTAAATACCCATTTGTAGCCAACAAATTTTTTTCTTTCAAGCAAGGGCACCAAATTCTAAGTGTCATTCTTTTCTGATGATGCCATTTATTTATTCATGGCTTCCAACCAAGAATTTGCAACAAGCATATTAATTGCCTCTTTAACAATCCTAGGCTCATCAGTTTTAGCAATCAAACCATAGGCACAAGTAGAATCTAACATAGAGAACCCATACCTATCAGGTTGTTTCTTCTCACGTGTTGACCTCCTCATGGGTTGAGGCTGAGGTTGTTCTTCTTCTTCAAAACTCTCATAACTACTTGAGCTCTCCTCAGTTTCAGGTACATTTTGAATTTTCAATTCCTCTTTATTTGGTGTCAGAGGAATTTCAATTGCATCCTTTTTTATTTTTTTATTTTGTCTCTAACTGTAGATCCAAAGTAGAAGGCTTCATCTCATGAAAAATAACACTTTTTCTATATAAAACCTTCTCAGTATCAGGATTCCAAAGCATGTATCCTTTTATGCCAACACTATAGCCAATAAAAATAAATTTAATAGTTTTTTTCTCCTACTTAGATCTTTTTTCATTCAGCACATAAGCATATGCCTCACAACCAAAGACTCAAATGTGTCTCAGAGGGGGCTTCTTTCTAGACCATGCTTCCAAAGGTGTTTTCTCAACAAGGGCAGAGTTAGGGGAACAATTGATTAAGTAACATGTTGCAACTGCCTCAGCCCAAAAATTATCCTCCAAGCCAGCACTGCTCACCATACTTCGTGCTCTTTCCATCATTGTCTTGTTGAACCTTTTAGCAACTATGTTTTGCTGTGGAGTATAGGGCGTAGTTTTATGTCTTTTAACTCCATGATATTTATAGTACCTTTAGAATTCATCAGAACATAACTCACCACCATTGTCAGTCCTTAAACACTTTATTTTTCTTCCAATCTAATTTTCCACAAGGTTTTTAAATTCCTTAAAATGATTGAGAACTTATGATTTACTTTTTAAAAAATACACATATGCCCTTCTCGAATAGTCATCAATAAAAGAAACATAATATTTTGAATTTGACAATGAAGGAACATTTACTGGACCACACACATCATAATGAATGTAATCAAGTATACCAAAAGACTTATGAGGACTGAAATAAAATGAAACATGGTGTTGCTTTCCATATATACAATGTTCACAAAATTCAAATTCAAGGTTACAGTCAGCAAGCCCTTCAACTAGGTTTTTATTTTTCAATTTTTTAAAACCTTTTTCTCTAATGTGGCCAAGCCTATGATGCCATAGTATAGTATTTCTGCTGGAAGTTTAACTTCCATAGAGTTTGCACTATCAGGAAGTCTTTCCTCCTCTCCATGAGCAACCTTTTGTGACTTTACAAAGACACTGTTGCATTGAACAACAAGTGTGTCCAACTTATACAAAGTGTTGATTCGAGTACCCTTTGCCAGCACCAATGAGCCTCTAGTAATTTTGCAGTCATTGCCAAAGAATGTGACTTGCACTCCAACATCATTCAGCTTACTAACAAAAAGTAAATTTTGAGCTAGACCCAGTATATGCATTACATCATTGATTCCCTTCACTCTTCCATTAGGGAACTGAATTTTGACTCTTCCACAGCCAACTATTTCCAAAGATGAATCACTTGCCAAGTACACCTTTCCACCATCATATTTTTTATACTTTGTGAACCAATCTCTATGAGATGTCATGTGGAAATATGCTCCAGAATCAATCAGCCAGACATCTTCTAATGCCCAAGTTGCCAAGGCTACAATGAAGGAATCTACATCACTTTGAGAAGAATCATTGTTAGAATTCTTCTTCTTCTTCTTTTTCTCCTCTTTGCAATCCTTTTGGACATGACTAGGCTATGCACAATTCTAGCACTTCACCTTGGACTTCTTTCCAGTAGACTTTGATTTCCCTTCTGATTTTGATTTGGATTTCTTGTCCTTCTTTTTTCCTTTGTCTTTTGAACTACCTTGAACAACAACAACCTCCTTTGTCATCTCAGAAAATTCCCTTCTCATCTCTTCTGATAACAAAGAAGCAACAATGTCTTCCATCTTAAAAGTGGATGTTGTACTCCCAATAGCCATCATCATGTGATCCCAAGAATCTAGCAAAGAACATAACAATAGCATACAACAATCTTCTTCATCAATCTTCACACCCACATATTCTAACTGAGCAATCAACATGTTAAAATCATTCAAATGATCAACAAAAAATGCTCCTTCCTACATTTTCAAAAAATATAACTTCTTTCTTAAGAACAACTTATTCACCAGGGACTTTCCCTAATAAATAGCTCCCAGTATTTTCCATAAAGAAGATGCAATCTTCTCTTCATGGACATTTAGAAGAAAAGAGTCTGCCAAACAAAGCCTTATTGGTCCCTTTGATTTTCAATCTTCCAAATCCCAATCTTCTTGCTTCATGCCAAAAGGTTTCGTTCTAGACACAACAAGCCAAAGATCATGATCAACCAACATATCTTCCATTTTGAGTTTCCACAACTCAAAATTGTTTCCATTAAATTTCTCAATTTCAATCTTTCTTGATGTACTTGCCAATGGCATCACAATCTATAATTTAAATTACCAGACTTCTACAAGACTCCCACTAAACAAAATTGATAGAAAAACCCAACCTACCCACAAGGATAGCACAACTGGCCAGGCTCTCATACCACTTCTAAGGAAAGCTAAAGGCGCGGAAACAACTCTCCTAATGTCAAACCTCAAAGAAGAATGCAGATATGTCTTAAAATTTTGCAATTTTAGTTCATTATGATGCACATGAAAGATTCAAAAAAAAAGAGAAATAATCACACAAACAATTGGACACCAGGATTTATGTGGGAAAACCCTTACAAGAGAAAAAGCCACCACACCAAAGAAAGATCTATTATATTATAGTAATTGAAATTACATACAAGTTACAAACTCTCTTTTCATATGTCAATTTTATAGCAGCGGCATTTCCCTAATCAACCTTGTATAGAACATCATTGTTACAATTCTCTCCAAAAGCATACAATTAAATTCACACACTAATCAATCCTTGTTCAATTTGAACAACTCTACCACCTTTTAAATTGTTCATCCTTCAACCATTATAGAGAGTTCCATTTTTTGTTCACATTTTACAAATGGTCTATTAATATCCCACAAGAGAATGGTCATGATAGTTCATCTGTAAAACGGTTTACATTCTACTTCTCTCATTGGTTCAAAACAAACCATGTAGAACAGTCATTTGGAAAAAATTCTTCAACTACATTGAATATCGATGAGACACTAGACCATGTCTCACCAATGCCAAACTGCTCATTGACCAGCATACATTGCATAGTCTTCTACTGGTTTATCACTCAGACTTGATGAAGTTTGTTCGATCACAAGACCATCGGCATGACCAACACTAATGGCAACAAACTAGGATGTTATATTGATAGTTCAAGTCTCCTCGATGTCCCAAAGAACACCAAGACCACGTACATATGCAAGAGTCACACTGATGTTCATTAGGAGAAGATCCATTGACAAGAGTAATACTATTGACATCATATCAGGAAGTCACATCGACAGTTCAAGTCACCCCAATGCGTCCATCGAAAAGATTCTCCTTGATGATCTCTTCAGCTCCAGACTTCTACCATCGGAATGAGTTAGAAATCTCACTCTGATAGTTATGGTCACACCGACAATTCTTATCAGCAAAACATTCATAGATTACACTAACATCTACTATACTTCTACTATTGGAATGAGTTTGGAATTTCATTCTAATAATTCAAGTCATACCAATGACTTTCGTCGGCAAGACAGGTCCTAGGTCACACTGATCTAATCCCTTCAATACTTTAGAACATAGCTACTTGTCGCAAAACATTCCAAGGGTCTCACCAATTTTTCTCTTTTAGGATTTTCATGTTAGTAAGTTTGAGGCACATTTTCCAACAAAATACTAGAATCTAATTATGTCCACAATTGCAATAAATGTAAATTATGCTACATCTAATGATTTGAATGTAATAGAAATTATGTAAACTAAAATAGAAAGGTTTCAGCAGAAAACATAAGCCTGGATATAGTGAATTTAACTCTGTAAAATGCAGTGTAAAATCTGCATTGGGATTGATTCCCCCAAAGGGGCATATGAGTCCTAGTGCGGATTTTTTTCAAAATTTTCAAAAAAATTCAATGGATTTTTATGATTTTTATGTTGTATGATCTATATCTTAAGTGTAAATGTAGATTTTTTATGATTTTCAATGATTTAAGATGTAAAAATGCAAGCTATATGAACTTTCACTAATGCAAAATTAGAAACCCTAGAATTGCAATTAACTAGTGCAAACCATAATGCAATGTTAATACAAGAAAGATCTAGGATGATGATGCACTCCAAATCAGAATTATGATGTTATAAATGTAGGCTCACCAAAATGAAATGAAATAAAATGGGTTAGGATGATTTTGTATGGTTTAGGACATAGAGCACACCCATTTTCCAATTTCATTCAAGGATAACCCTAGAGATCTCAATGCAAAGGAAAAAGAGATCTTGCAATAGGGTTGTCCTAAGGATTGATTGTAAACTAATAAGGGGTTCACCACCAAGATAGGGCTTGGAAAGATAAATACAATGTAAGATGTAATACTAAACCCTAATTTAAAGCAAACTTTAACTAAATGACCTAGAAATAAATGTAAAATAGAATAACAAGTTGCAAGATGAAATGTGTGCACCTGTGAATCTAAAATAGACTTGAATGAGCTCTGAAACATTGAATTTTTGACTACTAGGACTCATACACCAGTCTGGGAAAATTAGTCCTAGATCAGGGTTTCTACATAGGAACGAGTTTATGGAAAAAGGGTATCTAAATCTGCAAAAATCCTAAAAAATACCTATAGTGGGACTCATTCACCACTTCTAGTGAAGTAGTCTTGTTAAAAATTTTCAACAATTGAAATTTCAAATCTACACTTCAACACCTTCTCTTTTCTCCCAAATTGATTTCCAAATCTGAATCTATAAAATTACCTACAAAAGAGAATATAAACTTGATTTTCTTATGGGGGATTTGCCTCGATCAAACCCATAGTTTGGTAATTAAAACTTGATAGAAATAATGAAATATGTGTAAAAAGGAATGTAAACCCTAACCTTAAGTGTGTCTAATATTAGGAAATCTGAAATGCAATGCAACCCTATTCTAATGTGCAAGAATGAGATGAATGAATGAAATATGACAATGAATGACTCACTTTGAGAGATCTCCATTTACCAAAATGAGCCTCAATAATGCTTGTACCTTCCTTAGGTTGAATGTGGAGTGATAATGGAGGATGGAATCACTTAGGAAACAAGTCATTAGAATGGCTTGATGGCTAATTACATCTCTCCAAACTAGAATTCATCATGATTCACCATAGACAACCATGATCAACCCTTGACAATGCTAGATCTTGAATGAAAGTGAGCTTGAGGAACTTGAATGCTCTTGTAAAAGAATGCTTGAAGATTCTTGATGCTTGGATCTTGAAATCGCTCTTGAAAAATGCTTTCTTAGATGAAAAAATGACTTAGGAGCTTGCTTATATAGGCATTAACATTAACACCTAATTTACCATTATTCAGATCTCAAAAGTCGACATCAACCAAAAGTTTGAATTAAAAAGGTAATTTTCCCACTCAAACCCTAAAAAATCTCGAAATGGGACTCATATGCTAGCCGTGGCATATGGGTTTGACCTAGGGGGACTCATTCGCCCAAGGTGGCGAATGAGTCCCACCCTAGATTTTTGTGGTGGGATTTCAGAATTTTTGATGTTTTAGATTATTTTGTTGGGTTTTTAGCTAAAATAAGCCTTGAGATCCAAAATAATGGGTCTTAGGGGCCTATTAATGATGAATTAAAGGGTAATTAATGCAAGGGTACTAAATAGGTCCATATTAAATGAGAAGTTTCCCTATCTCCCAGTAAGGGGTCAATTTTTGTCATTACACAACCGAAGAAACTAAATCAGTAATCTCATATATACATATATTCAACATAACCTCTAAAATCCATTAAATGAAATATTAACATCAACGATTTATCCTTTTCTCTATTAATTAGCATATTATATCAATTCACAACTATATTGAATTGTAATGTTATAAAGCAAGTCGCATAATCATTCAAATCAATTGTGTGTCTCATTACTTCAATATCATAAGAACACTTATCCATTATTTTCATGGAAACAAGATTAACAAGAGCATAGTAAATAGAGAGAGCATAGCATATATCTATAATCATCATGAAATATCATAATCAAGAAAGCAAGCATAGTATTGAATGTTTGTAATCATCCTTGAAATTATCTAAACACATAGAGTATCAAAATGATTGAATCAAAATATAGTCAAGCTAGGTGTTATATAGTAGACCTCACAATGGGCCTCACAGAATACCATCTCAAAATTTGGCCTAAGGCCTTGATGAATCAAATCCATCTGAAATTGTTCTAAGTATACCATGAATACATATTATCTTATAATTCATCTTGGATATTTCACCCTTAGTTGTAATTGGATCATTTTCTTGAATGATTAACTTAATGTTAAATTCATATGACCATTCTTCAGTAATTCCCAACCTCCTATCTAAACACCTACATACTAGGAACCCCCTTCATTCACCAAACTACCTATATACACAACTTCCAAACAAGATTAAGGTTTGATATATAATTAGTTATATTTTATAAGCTATGTTTGATGTGAACTATATATGTGGGTATTGATCAGAGTGAAAAGAGAAGGATTCTTTAGACTAATGAATTAACCTAGAAGACAATCTTTCCACCCAAAAATTGGAACATAAACCTAACCAAGTGGTTGTGCTTTATTGTTGTAACAAAGGAAGAGTCAAGCTATTTTGTGGGAATAAGTTCTTTTGCTATAAGTGCAATGATTGATGGGTGATGTAATGAAGTAGGCTAGTAATGATAAAATTGAATAAATTGACTAAATTCAAATGCTACAAGATAAATAGATAAAAACAAAAAAAAATCTAGAGGGAAAACACACAAAGGAACTTGTCACAATAGATTGAGATAAACTATCATGGATGCTAGTGCATCATGTTGTAGTCTAAAAGGTGTCAAAAATTAGGGTTTCTTTCCTCTACAAATCTAATATAGTCTGCATAGGTCTATGATAGAGAAAATCATAAATTAGTGTGTGAATATGCTCGACTATTTAAGATACCCTATTTTTTTAATGATGAACTAGCAAGGACAAGATATCAGGTTTTAGGGATCTCCAAATGTGATGAGATATCAATTTTTCATTTCACATTAGAAAACTTGACACCTAAAAAATGGAAAGAGGAAAAGGGGTATGATGTATAGGGGCTTACCTTAGTCAAACCTCGTGTTGTTGTTCCCACCTCCACAACAACAATGGTGATGATGATAAAGAGTGTGTAATCCCAATGAGAAGAGGTTAAACAAATAACAATTGTAATGATAAAAAGTACAATGATATATTTTACGATTCATATTTAAAACCCTTGTTGGACTAATGTAGCCACATAAATTGTAGATAAGGAGAAGGAAGATGCTTACTTAGGATCCTACAAGTGTTAGTACACATGGAAATGATAACAAAATTAATCATGAATAAATAACCTCCAACAATGATTGGACAACATTTTTTGTGATAGAAGAATGAATATCCACAATACTAAATCAAAGTTTGTATTTGAGTAGCACTTAGAAGACTTGGAAGTTATTAGAGAGTTAGAGTTAGAGAGAGAGAGATCTAGATAGAAAGAGAGAGGGGGTTATGTATATAGGAAACTAATCACATCCTTGACTAATTATTTTGGGTGAGGAAAATAGGCAAGTTTGTGTCCATTAATTCCACATGGTCACAATTTGAATTCAAATATTTTGGAACATATGGATAGGACACTAGCATGGCAAACTAGTATTTGAGCATAATTTTCTCTTCAAAGGCCTGATAATAAATGATTTAACCAAGTTTTCCAAAAAGATTATGAAACAAGCATATTAAAAACATAATTAAACATACATGCCAAATCAAGTTCCAAACCTATTGTGAAATTGTAAGTGATGATAATTTACAATGTTACAAGTATGCAACTCTTTCTAGGGCCCATTTTCCCATAAAGTTCTTGTGTAACTACTACTCAAAATGGGAGAATTTAAATTCAAATTAATTGATCATTATGAAAAATACTTATTTACTAATTTCATCTAATTGCTATTCCTAGTCAACTAAAATAATAACAGTCCTTGAAAAATATAAGGATGGTTATGTTCTTATGGTTTATAATATGAATTCATTTTTAACCCAAAGGTTCAAATCCAATCCCTATAAAAAACTATGTGAAATCTTATAAATTACATGATGGTTTTCTTAGTTTAATCTAACTTCATTTTGGTTTATTTAAATATCTTTTAAATTTGTGATATAAGGAAGATTATTCATTCCTTGGGTTTTAAACATGGTGTCCCTTATTTCTCACTAGTGATTTATAGGGATGATGCCACAAATATCATTGGTGTAGTTGAATTAGGCTATAAATGTAGTAATTCAAAGAACAACAACATTATCCATAAATGAGAGCCCATGAAATGTCCCCTTCTGATAAATTCCTAATCTTAGGCCTATAAAACAATAATAATCATTAAAACTAATATTAGTAATAGCAAGTATCAAGTTTATGGTTACATTTAGATTAATACATCAAATATTATAATATTTAGAGAAATATATCATAGATAAAATAATATAATATTTAAATTCATATTTCATAACATTATCAATATTTTAATTCAAATACATAGAAGGATGAGTGCTCCGATAAAGTTATTGAGGAGGGACAATCGAAATTTTTCAAATTTTGAAGGTCACCATCATTTTCCCCGAGATCAAGGATGCCAACATAGATGGGAATTGCAACAAAAATTCATTGGGGGTCGGGATGGATTCAAGGCTACACATTCTCAACATCATTGGGCACTTTTACATCTTAGGTAGACTTTGTCACATGCCAAACAAGAAATTTTTGACATTTGTGGGTCATCAGACTTTGAAAATGAGAGTTTAAGCCACCACTTTCTTACATGAATGATATCCTAATCAAGGCTTCTTTTCCAAACAACATTATTCAGGAACATGAAGATTGTTATTGAATCCTTCATCTACAAATCAAGAATGTGCAATGGAGTAGATTGAAGTATTCATAAAATTTATATCTTACAGAGTGCTCATTCAGGGTTTCCTTTCCAAATAATATTTATTTAAAGCATGCAAAGTATCAACGTATTTGAAAAATACAAGAGAAAAATGCACAAAGGAATATTGTAGTGGGTTCGAAAAGATACTATATTGAGGGATTATGGGGAAAGATCTATGAGTAAGGATTTTGTTCAGCTCACCTTGCTAGAAGAAGCATTGGGTACTGAGATCCAAGAGCTCAGAGATCATGCCTTAATATGTAATTTTTGGAACCTTTTTCCTTTTGTTGTTATTTTAAAATATTTACTTTATTTAGAATAGGATGGGGTGAACCAGATCTTTTATATAAATTAGGTAAATGACTATTTCATTGTTCTCTTTTCCACAAATCAGTAAAGGATGTGGTTTCTAAGGTTAAATCATGGGTCTTTGAGGGATCTGGTTTATTCACTCAACCATGGATCCTAAATTTTGACCCTACCTCTATTGAGATCAAATTTGTCTCATTCTAGATTCAACTGCCTACTCTTCCTTTAGAATATAGGGAGATGGGAATAGTGGAACTATTGCAAATAATTTGGGGATTTTCCTAAGGAATGATATGGGTTTCTTTAAGAATCTAGGTAAACCGGTTAGGGTATTTGTGTTTCTTAATATACAAAAGACCTTTCCTTCTAAAATTAGGATTCCATCAAAGTTTGGAGATTGGATGAGGGAAATACTAATAGAAAATTGTAAGAATTTTAGTATTTGTTGTCACTTATTGGGCCACTCTATCCAATCATGTGTAGAAGCATAGGGCACTCATGATATAGGGGAAATGACATTTCCTAAAAACCAAACAAAGTTTGCACTAGAGCCTATGTCCAACATGGAGGGGAAATTTTTTGAAAGTAGATGCTACTAATTCCACTTCACTAGTAAGTTCAAATGCTAGAATAAATTTTCATTTCACTAGTGTAGGGTATTTTTTTGATAGGTTGAGAAAAGGAAAATTTTAAGTGATGGAACCCTATCAAACCATTCTTACTAAAGGTGTGCAATCTATGATATCGAAAGATTATAGCTCAAAAAAATTTACAAGGGAAATGCCATTTACATATTAGGCCTCAAGCTATGTTTTGGTCAAATAGGATAGTTCTACTATAGGCATGCAATCTATGGCATGGGTGCAAAAAGATGGGGGCCAAATTGTGGCCAAAATTTTAAAACAAAATTTATAGGCTATAACACAAGTGTGTTATAATGTGCTTGCATTGTGGCTTGGTGTGACCGAGCCTAAGGCTTGACCACATCAAGCCTATAATGCCCTCACATTATAACACAAGTGTGTTATAGGTTATTAAAACTAAAAAAAAGAAAATCGAATTTATTTTTATTGTGACTTTTTTATGTAGCTTGCTGCCAAAAACCCTTCTCTTACATACTCACATTCTGGAAGGAGATGATCTTTCATTTTTTTCATCAATTTGTTGCTATTTCATTGCCACGATTCCACCACATTGATGGAGAGGTTGAACAAGTAAGGATTGTTTATTTTTTGTTGTGAAATTTTGTTGTTAAATTGGTAGTTTTAGGTTGTTTATGATATTCATTTTTATAGTTTGTAGGAAATGTTAATGAACCTGAAAGCCCTCCTGAAAATCCTCAACAACCAAAGCAACAAGAACATGAACACAATCCTCAATAACCACAACAACAATCTCCTCCACCAATTCCTCAACATCCTCCTGACACTCAACAAAATTTAATGGGGGTAATTGAAAATAATAAAAAAAGGATTAAGGAGTTAATCACAAGGTTGAATGATCTAGTAAGTCCAACCATGGAAAGAAGAACACTTTCCAGTTCACTTAAAGAAATGTTAAAACATGTAGATGCAATTGACAAACAGTTAAGTGGTTGGGCAGATAGGAGGCAGATGATAAAGAATTTTTATGCAGATAGATTATCAAATAAAGAAGTAAAGATGAAAAAATTACAAAATGTCAGTTGTGCTCATTATTCACCAACCCGCGCACAAACCAAATTATTGACCTTAATTCCAAGAGGTTTCCTATCCATTGGTTCCACCATCAAGGGATCAAGAACTTTTTTTGGGATAGGTGGTACATGATTTTTGACTACCCACCATGCAACAATTGCAAAGCCCCACAATATTTTTTGAGGAAACTCTACTATGAGTCCATCCTAAACAAAATCCCTAATTATTTTGATATGAGGGACTTCTAGAGGAGAGGTGGGGGGTCGGCACAAGATAGAACCAATGCATGACAAGATCCTAGGCAACAAGCAAGACAAGCTCTCACTAGGCTAGCTCATGAGCACGTCGTTATTCGTTCCATCGTGAAGGAGAGTGCCAAGGTAGACACTTTGTAGTATATCAGCTCTTTGACCTAGAGTGTCATCCAACATGCCAGTCCTAGAGTACATCACCATTGAGGGGAGTCTTTGAGTGGTAGGCTTCCACCCCACCAACATTGAGGAGGTTGCTATACAAGATACGTGTGCGGCTACAAAGATGACGAGGGTAGATAAAATTTTGAATGAGGATTATGGCATCAATACTCGAGTAAATGTTAGCAAGTTCATTGAATTTAATTTATTAAATTTGATTTTTTTAAATGCAAGATTAACTAATTTAGTTTTATGATCGTAATAAAATTTCAAGGTCACAGTGTTGATACTAGATACACCAACCCTACACTTGTTTATTACTCCACTACATCTACCACTAAGGTATGTAACTAGTAAACAATTATAAATTTATTACATGTGAATAGCATTGTTATATGAATGGTATTCTAATATCTAATTTTGGATGTTGAATAGGCTAATATTGGAGGTTTCATGGGAACACCTCCTAGTGCCAGTGGAGTTAGAAAAACCTACACACAGGTAATAGAATAAAGAGTTTAACTAATGAATTGTACTTAATAGATTTGTGTAGTTTATATTCATATCATTGATTACATTGCATTGCACATCATTCAAACTTAAAGCATTACTTCACATTTCATAACTAATAAATAGATGTTGATATCTATGAAAAAATTTCAACTACAATATAGTTGTTTAGAAATTCAACATA
>VDFB02339764.1:0-39123 GCA_007258455.2 Sequoia sempervirens
TAAGAAACTTTGACGCTCATTCACCCCTTTAATTAATCATTATAGGAAATTAATGTTCTCATTTTCTACCTTAATTAGAATTTCACATGAATTTTAGGTGTAATTTACCACAATTATAATTTTATCATAAATATAGGCTTAATTCACCACCTCGATTAAAAATTTATGGCTAGTTTAGGTTTAATTCACCGCCTTAATTAAAAATATATAGGAAATTTAGGCTTAACTCCTCAACTTGATTAAATTTTTATAGATAATTTAGGTTCTAATTCACCATACAAATAAAAAAATTATGAAAACTTTAAATTCAACTTTGCCAAATTAATTAAAAATTACATGACATTTGGTTTTCCAATCACCCAATTTTATTTTTTATATATAAAATAACCACTCACTCTATCACTTCATATTAGTTTTGAAAAAAATTACTCGAGGGGTTATGCCTCTACCAAGGGGATTTACCAAGGTTTCTATAGAATTATCCACAAGCTAGTCCTTAAAGTATACCTTACAAGACATAGTCTTATCCTTAGCAACAAGAAAAAAGTTACTTTATTGAATCTACTTAATCTTCATTTTGTGTCCAAATATCAAATTTCGATCAAGTCTCTCACAAATACTCTTAATCTCGATGATTGATTTTGTAATTAAATTGACTACTTTATGCATCTCCTATCATTACAACACATAAGGCTATGAGACAAAATTTTAAGACTATTATGAACCACATATTATTAGTATTTAATTAATGAACGTGTTGCATTTTTTGTGATTTTAAAGGGCTCATAATTCAATACATAAACTAATTTTTAAATATATTGTAATGAAACTATTAGCAACACTTTTATTATTTCTTATATATTAATATAATAGTTCATGCCTCTAGACTTTTACCCAAAAGAAAATACCTTTATTATTTCTTAAGACAAAATTTTAAGACTATTATGAACCGTGCATTATTAGTGTTTAAATTAATGAATGTGTTGCATTGTTTGTGATTTTAAATGACTCACAATTCAATACATGAACTAATTTTCAAATATATTACAATGACACTATTATCGACACTTTTATAATTTCTACTTTAAAATGTTTTGCAATGGTGGGGTCTAGTTGCTACACAACCCTTGTTTTACATGTTTTTTTCTTTCTTATCTATCTTTACACTTTGGCCTTTTTTATATCATGTTCGTAGTGTATCTCCTATGTTCATTTCACATTCTATATTACTTTATGCATTGTTTCTTCAATCAAGAACACCTTTCATCTTGATTATTTCATATGTAGTTCCTATGATTTCTTACAAGTTGTGTTTCCTTCTATGTTCCATGTTTATAATTTATATTTCACATGTTCCTTGTTAGCTTATATTTTCATATATTATATGTTCTATGACGTTGCTATAGTTTTCATGACTTGTGTTTATGATGTATAACTCTAATGTTATCAACATGCAATGCTTATTATTATTATCCAAATGATTACACATACTTTTGGTATCACTCTTACATGTCTATCATGTCATATAATGATCTTATATGCTTCTTATATTTACATCTTATGTTATTTACACGTTATATGCTTATACATGTTTCCATATGGTTCACGTTGATATCTTATTATATCATGTTTATGATCACAAATTTATCTTATATTCACATGCTCTACATGTTATGGTCCTCATACTTTTTTGCATCTACATTATCCTTATTTTTTTTATTTATGGATATAATTATCTTCTTATTTACCTTCATCAAAGACATCATTGTGAGCACCTTTGTCATGTCCCATTTTCATTTAATTTAAGTTTATAGATATTAAGTATATTCTTTCTCTCATGTCTCCCTTGGTCCTATTTTGTTGTGATTTTTCCCTTTTGAGTATGTCTTCCCTTCCAACTATGTGTTTCCTTTATTTCTATTAGAGTTTTAAATTTATGCATCCTATCATGCCTTCCATCCTTCCCCTACTATTTCCTTTGTATTTTTCAGACTTTCAAACCTATCTTTATCAACATACCTATTTCTCAACCCGCAATGTCCTAACTTGTGGTATGAATCTTGTGGCATTTCTAACCCCCAAACCTTTGATATTTTTGCATTTGCATTTATTTTCTTTCCAACTCCCCAACATATGTTATAATTTCATTAATGGTCTATTTTTTATACCATAAATTTCATTGGAAGGATCTTTCTCACCCATAATTTTTGTTCAAATTAGAAGATGCAAATTCACATTGTGGTTCACCTGTTATTATTGTGGTGGATATGGGTAAACATGTTCATTCATTTATCTTCATCTATTACTTTACACAAACCCCTATTTAGAAATTGATTGAGCACATATGTTTGAGCGTGGAGATCAGAGGATGAAAACCCTTTTATTTTGAAAGTTAGAGGATGAAATCCCTTTAGTTGGAGAATGTGCTAATTTAGAGGATGCATTGGAACTTCATTGATCATGGATTTCAGTTGCATTGTATTGGTTCGATTTGTTGTTGTCACGGGTATGAACATGAGAGTTTAATTATGTTGTAAACTATTTGAATGTAATTCAATATTTATATGTAATAAGAGAAGGATCGTGAGTTATATTTGTTATTTGTTGTTTGTTGATTAGAATGCGATGATAATGGTAGTGTGTGAAAAATTAGTTAATAAATATAAGTTATTTAAGATCTGATTTAAATATTAGAATCCTATATTATTATCCCAAATAATAAGTATTTGTAGAAGGCTAAAAATTGGATCTGTATGTGTTTTTGCTGGACATTACAACCTTGCTTCCCTTACTAAATGTTTTCATCACATCTTACCTATGTTCTTACATGCTTATCACATGGTGATATCTTCCAATAAATTTATATGTTTTATCATGATCATATAATACTTTCCTCCTTACCTCCAATTCCTTGCATCCCTTGTATACAACCAATTGGAAGGGGGCATATATGACACCAATGTTCCTTTTGTGAGGCTTTTTGTAATGATAGATTCATAAAAATTCCTATGATGAAGGGGGGTTTATCAATCCTTATGTGTTGTAAAAATATTCTACTTAGTCAAAGTCCTATTATTTTTTTGCTTAATTAGAACTTTACTACTTTCTACTAAGAAAAAATCTCTTACTTTTCTCCTTTTTAGTTTTACTATTTTTCAAGATAATTTTTAAATAGGTCATAGTCAATCCATTTTAAATGTATGATAAATGCTACTTATTCTATATATTTTTATTTATTTTGCAAGTTTCTGATGGAGCATTCATATCAAGAAGAGTAGAAGAATCATCATTCATATATGTATCTTATGCATGTTTTAAAAATTTATTCTCCATGTCGCTTGCTTGTTTTAACTTGAGATGCATCCTCAGATTAGTTTGCATACACACCAAAGGAGGTACATAATATAATGGTGAAAATTGCATACCCATGCCCTTTTCCTTTATCTTTTGGGCCCACCTTGATTAGAGTGTCCTTTGTGCAATGTTAACTCTACACGTGGCATGCTCTTGAATGAAATTGAGATCATGATATTATCTAAAAATGTTCCCATCATCATTCATCCCTAAGAATCAATTTCAATCCATAGATCTCTCATTCACTAGATTAGATCAAATTTGCAGATGTGGAGTTAATGTAGGTCATTTTTGCAATTGTGGATTTAGACCTTTAACTTTTAAAATTCAAAATTCAAAATAGACCATGTTTCCCTTTGCTACTAGCTGTTGTGAGTTGACCTAATGCACATTTGTGTGCTATGTTATTGTATTTAATGGAATTCATTATTCATGTTTTTAAATCATAAAGGATTCATCAAAGAGCCTTGTATTAAGATTTTTACATTTATAGCAATATTATTAAAGCATATATCAACAAACACCATCTTAGGCATCCCTGTATGTTATTTGTTCTCTTTGATCATTACTTGAAATTCATTGAATTGGTTTACCTAGATGTTTAAACAAACAAGAATAAATCCTTGCCTAGCAAGTTCCCAAATAGTTTTCTTGGACATCATCCCATTACAAGCACAAATACAATGAGCTAGGACAAAGTATATTCATCAATTCTTAGCTACTTTGCATCTATGGGTCCATGTTCAATTCAACATGTAAGATCAATTTTAAAGTGCATAAATTAGTTCCACAAACACAAATCTAAATTAGTGTGAAATAAATTTGTTAGCTTATTTGCAAATAACCGTAAACAAGAATGGGGTCTTAGGTAAAAATGAAGAAAAAGAACAAAGTAAATGTTATTTCTAATTTTTAGTCTCCCTTTCCAATCGTCGAATAACTTCACTCACGTCATATGAGAAAAGTTAGGGTTTTGTTAACAATATTTGAAGGATTCTTTCTTTAGTTGTTGTATGAAAGTTATCTTTCTGCTATGCAAGACATGTTGTATAAGAAATATGTAGATTTAATGGCATGTTAGAGGCAAAAAAGAACTTGTTGTTTGAGCTTCACAATGTTGTTGATTGAAATAGAGAAGCATGGCACAATACATAGAGATTTGAAGTTTTAAGGGATTTGTTGACTTCATTGATATTGCAGGTCCTTCATTTTCTCTTCACATCTTGATAGGTATGTTTTTTCTTGTTTAAGATTTCAACAATGAAAGTTTCTTTCAAGGAACTTGTTGCATAGGGTTTTCCAAGTAATGGAGTCCCTTAAAATATTTGAGTTAAGAAGTCATTTGTATAGATTAGTAGAATTTAATTCCTTGTTATGAGAGCCCTTTATCATGGATCAAAGGAGCAATGTGTTGGATTGAGAAGTTCAATTAGAGTTTAGGATAACGGTTGAAACATATATGGTTATCATCATCTCATTTGATTGCTCTGAAAAAGGTTATGCACGTTCAAATTGCTTAGGTCCTTTAAGGTATAAGGATCTTGTGTCATCATTAAGATTTCACATGATATTTCTGTGTTATGTCAAAATGAAAGTCTGCCTGGACTTTGTCAAAATATCCTACTACTGTTGACATGGAAACCCTCATGGTAAACTAGAGTAATACCCTTGTCAAGAGGTCAATACTATAAGGATAATGAAAAAACCCTACACCCATCCATGAAATGCATGAAGAGGTTATTTAACAACAATGAAGATCTAAATATAGGTCAAAGAAAAGATAGAGATGAACAAAGGAAGTGACAATGAAAAGCAAAGAAGGACTATTTTAAAAGTGACCATGACAATGATATAGGGTTTTAGAAAAACCTATAGGACTATATGCAAGACAATGTGAGGGAAATTTTCATGAAATGATAATGTTGATATTGTCATAGGGCATAAAACAAGGGTTTGTTATAATAAGATATGGTCACTACCTTTTATTGGTATTTCATTGTCAAAAGAATAGAGCAACAATAATTTTTCTAACCCTACACATCAACTCCTCTAATCATGTAAAGTTGATAGTGTCTATATAGTGACAATCATATCATGATATATGGTAATAGAGGCAACGTAGTGAATAGATCTATTGGGGTATGTTAGAAAATGAACACAAAGGACATGGATAAAGGATAATCCACAAGAAGAATAATGAATGACATTCACATGTTTTGAAAGGTGATAGTCTAAAGATGTTTGATGAGTTGGATGGACCTGTAGAAGCATAAAATGGGTAGAGAAAATCACTAACATTCATGGTTATAAGGAAGGTATAGAGGAAAGACTGTGAGATATGACAGTCCTCAAGTTCTATGAAGTAAATGATAGAGCATCTCAAAAGATGATAGAATTAGAGCCAATATGGTGTACCTTGTGACAGTTAATGACAATACCAAGGAGATGACATGCTTGAGAGGTTAGCAACTACATGAAGTTTTATGACAACAAATTTTTCTTTTGACAATAGAAAGTGACATGAAATAAGAGCAAGAGTGGGTCATGATAAAGGACAAGATAAGCAACAAATTTAGTGACAATGGTATAAAGAGGAGCATGCACAGTTTAGTATCAAAGGATAATTTAGAGTGTCAGTTTCCTTTTAATGATCATGTTGACAAACAACAATCCTTGTGAAAGGCTAGAAAGAGGGAAAATATTTATAAATGATAAGTGGACAATACCTTGTTTGTGGAGTAGATAACATCTAAGATAGATGATAAAAGATCACAGTGAATAGGGAACAAAAGATAGTCAGTGATAGGGTACATTTATGTTGAAGTAGACAATGATAAAGAGACAACCCATGCATGGATGGAAAACAAGTATCATGAGACTCCATGAAAAAGACAACCTATAACATTTAAGACAATGTTTGAGTAGTATTTGCATGATAGAGACACTAGTTAAAAGAAATGGATGATAAAAAAGGCAGTCTATACGAGGGTGATAGTCCATGAAGAAGAAGTATTTATAAACAAGGAAAATGAGTAGGAACCTAGTGCCAAGAGGAAAACACAATCCAAAAGACAAGATATCAAATAAAGTACGATAAAAATCATATTCCCCTAAAAGAACCTCATGAAGATAACATGGAAAAAATGACAGCATGACAAGCTTGCTCATAGAGCATTTCCATGCGTAGATAAACATGGGACACGATACATAAGGGTCTTAAATGATATATGGAATTCTATAGAAGGTGGGTAGTGACTTTGATCACATGAGAAGCAATGATGAGTGATATTCTAACCAAAAGATTAGTCATGAAAGCCTATTTGTGTGTCTCTAAGAGGTTAGTTTTCTTACTTGATTGATCTATAATAGGCTTGTTTTGTAAAAGAGGAGACATGTGAGTGAATCAAGTACAAAACATCATAAGAAACATACGGAAAGTATTATTATAGGGACGACATTTTAGAGGTTGAAGTCAAGATGAAAAGCCTAAAAGGTAAAATCCTATTAGGGCCTCCTTAGAAGGAAAAGTAAGTCACAAATGGGGTCTCAATGGTAGTTATAAAGGGTCAAATGATGATATGATAACTTTGTGAAATAAAGACTCCATTACAACTATCCTAAACACAATCTATAATCACATTCTTACACACATATACCACAAAATGATGGATAGATGATTGTTAAAGCATGATAATGATTGTCAAAGAACCAAGAACATAAATCAAAATGTGTTGCACAATTTAGTGACCTTTAAGAAGGGGAAGATTTAGAGAGAAGAATTGGACCATTAAAAGGCATGTCAGGGTAGGCTACAAGGTTATGAAAATGGTGTGTTGGAAAAACAATAATCTTCAAAGGGTAGGGAAAAGGACAATATATAGTTAAAAAAGAAAGAGAACAATCCTCTATGATGTCAAGAATTGAAGTGTTAACAATGACCTACAACAAACAAGGGTGCAAAAATCCTACATTAAAAGCTTTTGAAAAGATCATATGAAAATTTTAAGGTTGTTGTGTTAGTAGTCATCGTGAATGACAAGAGCCAAGGCACCATTCATGACCAAGAAGTTGCTATCAAGCACTTCAAAGGTATAAATGACAATTTCCAACCATAATGTATGATTGCAATAACATAGTCATCATGATAAGTACAATCAACATAGGACAAGGGTAGTTATAAGATAAATATCCTAAGCAACAGTCATGAGCCCAACTATAAGTAGAGACATGGTATGCTACAAGCTAGTGATGATAGTTAGGAGGATAAGAGTGAAAGAGGCTTTAAATGAATAAAACATGTGACAATTTATGTAATGTCATAAAATTGCACCCCTTGCAATTTCACATGCATTCTTGTATTTGCTTTAGTGTCCAATCCCTTAGCATCTTGTGTAGGCTCATTTTAGCCCCTGCATCAGCATTTTCCCCTTCTTAAGATAATCAACACCCCTTTTCAGTAGCTACCCTCGTGTGTCAGCTATGAATTGAACCTTGTGATTTTCTTATTCGTGTCGTTTTGTAGCGTGATGTGTCCAGACACTAGCATGTTGTGTGGACGTTTGCGCACCACACTAGCATCCTACAACGTTTTAACGTTCAAATGACCACCTCCAAGCATGTTTGCCACTTGTCATCTACTTTTGTCGGTGGTAACAGCTCAGGATGCCTTGTAACCTCCCATGAAGTTTTCGTTCCCTCTTTAAAAGTAATCTTTTCAACTTATTTTAGTTCTAGCTTCACTCTAGCTTCTTTCCAACCTTGCCTCTAGCATTTTCTCTCTTGTACAACTCCATTTCTTACTACAACATCATTCTCTAAAGTTCTCACAACACTCTTTGCAACTCTCTTGGATCTCGTAGCCCTCTCTTTTGTTCTTGCTCTCCCCCCTTGGCTTGCTTAAGCCTTACAACTCTATCTTCCTTACTTCATGCTTGCGAGCATCCGGGGATACCATATCCCCTATCTATTGCATCTCTACTTTGTGATATAAGCTTTCCTCCTTGAGTGAGGATTGCTTTTATCACCTTACTTCATGATACAGGTTCTCCTCCTCAAGCGAGGATTGTTTTTATCACTCCTTTGTCCATTTCTTTCTATCTATCTGGTTGTCTATGGAGGTGGGAACACCAAAACGGGGGTTTGACTGAGGCAAACCCCTATACAGCCCCAACACTTTCTCCAGATCTTATGCATGAAGGTATTGAAGACATTCACGTGTTGGAGGTTTCATCACTTGCGTGGTTGTGAGCATTTCCTTTCTACCTCCTATTCTCTTTATCATTTCTATTCCACTTCATTTCAACTTTATCACATTCTGTTATTTTCCAATACTTTTGAAGTTCTTAGTAATTAGATTGCTAGTAGCCGCTAAGCTATTTTTTGTGACATTCTCAATTTCTGGTCCATATAGACACCAGTGTGCCAGAAAGATGCCAACACATTGCACTGTCATCCCAGACCTGCGTTGTCGTCCTTTGGCCGAGAGCTTGTTAGTCTTTCTAGAAAATCTTCGTGACCTACTCTTTTAGATTCAAGAACTCTCGTGCTATTCCTTGAGGTAGTTTAGGGAAGTTCGCCCCGTGAGGCTCTTTGAATGAAGAGAACTCATGAGTAGTGAATCCCCCTTCTCTACATTTTGGTGAACCAGACGTGAAGAGGAAATTTTTCAAAAAATAGGAATTTATTTACACCTACTTGACAGGGACATAACTTTTGACTCGGTGCTCAGAATTCAGAACCGTTTGCACAGTTGGAAAGGTCTTCTAGAGAACTAATTCAATCCCTAAAATACTATGCCTTTGGCTATTAAATTTTAGGGTCTGACACAAGTTCTGACCTCAAATTCTGCTTCGAAGACCTCTGAAAATGCAAATTACTAGAACCTAGAAAATACTAAAAAAAATAGAAAATCTAGATTCTCAGTTTTTCTTAGTTCTATCACCAAAATGCATTTATATCTTCTTTTATTAGTTCAATATCTAATTTTGTTCAAAATGTTAATGATATTCCATTTCATACATGTGATAGTGACTTGGCTTTGCCCATGGCACTTTGTATCTTTGATCCTTCTCATGAGATTCCTCTCGCTTTAAAGGATTCTTGTTGCAAGAGGATGAAGTCATTGATACCTTTATTAATGTTTCTCTACCTTCCATTCACTCCAATGCACTCTCTTCTAGAGATGATGCATTAGTGAATGATGAATCTCCTCTCCATTCCAATGCACTCTCTTCTAGAGACATTGCATTGGTGAATGATGAATCTCCTCTCCATCCCAATGCACTCTCTTCTAGAGACGTTGCATTGGTGAATGATAAATCTCATATTTGTTATGATGTACTCTCTTCTAGAGACGATGCATTAGCGAATGATGAACCTCCTTCTACATATGATCCTCCTTGGATCGATGCTGAGAATATGTTCAAATAATTATTCCACTAGTTGTGATGAGTCTATAAATATAATCTATGTCTCTGTTGCCCCTCAAATGCCTAAGAGACCTACTATTTATTTGAATCCAACTAGTCCTTCTCCTAAAAGTATTTGTTCTATTAACGGTGTTCCATCTGAGAGTGATTCTCCTTATCTTTCTATGACTCCTTGTTATAGAATGGTAGCCCATACTTATAAGAATAGAATGAGTAAACAACCAAGTCTTCTTCAAGCACCTAAACCTACGACTAAAGCATCCAATGATTACGATCTTGTCGAGCAACCTCGGGTTACTCTGGCTAAGATCTCACTATGGGACTTGCTTCAGTCTGCTCTAATTTACCAAGGTATGCTTCATGAATCCTTGTAAAAGATCCTCCTACCTTCTTCCACTAGGCTGGCAGATGTTGATGCGTTGATAGCTCATATTTGTGCGGATTCGTCGAATGTTACGTTCTATCCACAGGAACTCCCACCTCCGAAAGTATAGAAGAAAGCAGATCCTTTAATTATTATAGTCAACATTAACAACATTGGCATTAGACGTACTCTCATTGATGCTAGTTTAGTGCTTAATGTATGCAACATTGATCTATTGCCTACGATTAATATTGATTCATCTTCTCTTAATGCTTCTTCTGTTATCATTCGTGGGTTTGATAATGTTGGTCAACAAGCCCTAGGCATGATAGTCTTGCCTTTGAGGTTGGGACCCATTACCGTACCGACCCTTGTATATGTTATGTCATAAAAATTACCATATAACCTTCTTCTTGGTAGACCATGGATTCATGCCATGGGTGCAGTCCTGTCTATCTTGCATAAATCTATTAAGTTCATTTGTAATAATTGAGTAGTCACAATCAAAGTTGACCCTGAGGCTATGCACTTATGTGAGTGAGCACCTGTTGGTTAGGTTTCGGTTGTGCCTACTCTTATTCCTTCAGTGTCTTCCAATGTGTCGATGTTTACTCCAGCAGTACCCACTACAAAGGATACTCTCGAGATAGATGTCCTTGGAGAAGATCCTTCTGAAGCAAGAAATCCTAAGTCTACTCCTACTTTTCAAAGGTATGCATGTCTCGGTGGTGATTGGGGTTCTTTAGACTTTACAAAACCCTTCGTTGGAGAATGTAAAGTTGACCCGATCCACTTGAGCCTTCCGATAACATCATCCACACCCGCTATCAAATATGATTATTCTTTTGTATTGCAAGATAATGTGAACATAAATTGTAATGTTCTTAGTTTTGATCCTCCTTTTTAGGAAGATGATTATGCTTTTTCTAAAGAGGATAATGTTGGTAGTCCTATTAAAAAGGATGATGGTGATCCCATAGAGGAGTGTGATCCCCATTGCTGGAATAATGCTCTCTATGGAGATCCTCCTCTATTGTCTTTTGTCTCCGTGTCTTCTTCTTGTGAGTAGTCGAGTCTTTCTCCACAAGAGAAAGGGTTGCTTCCTGCTCCTCATCCTTTGTCTGAGCAAGAGCATATGTTGTTGAGGCTTCTCAAAGCCCACTTGATTACTCTTCCTCCTATAGGTAAGAAATTTCATAAACATCATAAAGTAAAGAATTCTTTTTGTGCATACCATTGAGTGCCTAGCCATTCCACTAGTGAGTGTAAGGCCTTGAAGGATAAAATACAACAAATTCATGATTCAGGTGCCATCACTCATTTATTTGTTGATGCACCTGCCTCTTCTTCAAATGATAAGTGATATCGAGGTTGACCTCTATCTTGCATGTTCTAAGTATCTCACATGATTCTCCTCCCCTGTATGTTGGGGGCAGTGATATCTTGTTTTGGAGACGTGTGTCTTGGTAAGGACCCCCTCTCTTCTCTATGTCTTTCAAATGAAGCGTCCCTTAAGTGGATCCCTTTTCTCTTGAAGGCTTCCCGAGGGACCCCTTTGAAAGCTTATATCTCAAATGAATTCATTGGCATCTAGCTTGGGGACAGGTTGACTAGACCTTGCTTTCCAAACAACACATCCCTTGTGTGGACCCCTCTTCTTTTGAAGGGTTCCCAAGTGACCCCCTTTGAAATTCTTCCAATTTGTTGACGGTTTGCATGACTGTCTGCTTGATTGCCTACATGGCCACTTTATTTTCTGACATTCTTTATCTGTAGGTAAACATGTCGCTTTGTAGGTGCGCTTGTAAAGCCGCTTTCTAATACGAATCTGCAGAGTCTCTTTCCTTTGGGTTTCCTCCATGTGAGAGATCTTGGGGGATGCCTCCTTGTAGGTTTGCGAGCTTGTAAGGTGCTTTTTCCTTTAGGTTTCCTCCATGTGAGATATATTGGGGGATGCCTCCTTGCAGGTCTGTGAGCCTATAAAGTGCTTTCATTTGGGTTTCCTTCATGTGAGAGATCTTGGGGGATACCTTCTTATAGGATTGTAGGCTTGTAAGGCGCATACTTCACATGGATTCCTTCATGTGAGAGATCTTGGGGGCTGCCTCCTTGCAGGTCTGTAGGCCTATGAGACACTTTCATCCTACGGGATTTGTCCATCATTGGTTTGAGGGCCTTCAATGTACTTTGTGCAACTTCATAGTTCTGTAGAGCTATGGAGTATTTTGTTCAAAACTCCTCAGGGAGAGTACTTGTGGAGCCATCTCTCTTGGAATCTTCATTCCTTTCTAGCTTCTCCCTCTTAAGTTCTTTTCTCTCTTCTCTTCTCAAATTGTGTATACTGGATCGAAGATCTACATCTTCTTCATCCTAAGTATATGCTCTTTCTCTCTTTGACATCTTGGAGTTCTTCTCTGTATTGTTTTCAATTTGGGGACGACGCATAGTATTGAGACAACCTTTTACATCAAGGTCTCTTTCACTTTGCTGACTCGAATCCTTTAGTTTTTTGTGCGCTAACATTGTTTATCTGGTGCAGGATTTTCTTGTCTAATGCATTTGTTTTGCAAGACTTCAACCTGGGGGTATGCTTCTTTGGTTTAAAGGGTTATATGCTTCCTCTACAATATTCTTTTGGCATAATGATTTTATTTATGTTTAGTAGGTTTCCTTTAGTGTGCATATTAGTGTAGATTCATATGACCACTAAAGTGGGGGAAAAATGTAATGTCGTAAAATTGTACCCCTTGCAATTTAACATGCATTCTTGTATCTGCTTTAGTGTCCAATCCCTTAGTATCTTGTGTAGGCTCATTTTAGCCCCTACATCACCCTTTTTCCCTTCTCATGATGCTTAACACCCCTTTTCAACAGCTACCCTTGTGTGAGCTTTTCATCGAACCTTGTGATTTTCCCGTTCGTTTAATTTTGTAGTGTGATGTGTTTGAACACTATCGCACCACGTGGACGTCTGCACACCGTGTTAGCATCCTGCAATGTTTTAACATTCAAATGTCTTCCTTCAAGCATGTTTGCCACTTTTCATCTACTTTTGTCAATGGTAATGACTCGGGATGCCTTGTGACCACCTGGGAAGCTTCTTTTCCCTCTTTAAAAGTCATCTTTTCAACTCATTTTAGCTTTAGCTTCACTCTAGCTTCTTTCCAACCTTGCCGTTGGCATTTTCTCTCTTGTACAAATCCATTTATTACTACAACAACATTTTCTAAAGTTCTCACAACACTCTTTGCAACTCTTTTGGCTCTCGTAGCCCTCTCTTTTGTTCTTGCTCTCCCTCCTTGGCTTGCTTAAGCCTTGCAACTCTATCTCTCTTACTTCATGCTTGCAAGCATCCTGGGATTCCATATCCCCTATCTATTGCATCTCTACTTTGTGATATAGGTTCTCCTCCTCGAGCGGGGATTGCTTTTATCACCTTACTTCATGATACCGGTTCTCCTCCTCGAGTAGGGATTGTTTTTATCACTGCTTTGTCCATTTCTCTCTATCTATCTAGCTATCCGTGGAGGTGGGAAAACCAAAACGGGGGTTTGATTGAGGCAAACCCCTATACAACCTCAACACTTTCTCCAGATCTTACACATGTAGGTATTGGAGACATTCACGTGTTTGAGGCTTCATCACTTGCGTGGTTGTGAGCATTTCCTTTCTACCTCCTATTCTCTTTATCATTTCTATTCCACTTCATTTCAAATTTATTACATTTTGTTATTTTCTAGTACTTTTGAATTTCTTAGTAATTAGATTGCTAGTAGTCACTAAGCAATTTTCTGTGACATTCTCTCTTTTTGGTCTATATGGACGCTAGTGCGCCAAAAAGATGCCAGCGTGCCACACTGTCATCCTAGACCTACATTGTCGTCCTTTGGCCAAGAGCTTGTCAATTTGTCTAGAAAATATATGACCTACTCTTTTAGATTTTAGAACTCTCACGTTATTCCTTGAGGTAGTTTAGGGCAGTTCGCCTCGTGAGGCTCTCTGAATGGAGAGAACTCATGAGCAGTGAATCCCCCTTCTCTACAATTTCAATCTTTCAAAGTTCTCCTACACCTTCCAAGGAAGCCTATTTCATCTCAAACTCCTTGTACACATGCTCTATCATCATGCAAATGGTATTCAAGCCAACAAGGGGCAGTTAGGATGAAAAATACCAATTCCAAGCATGTAGGAAGCAATTTGACCAAATTTGGATAGTTGCAAGCATCCAAGGGATCTAAGAGTAGATATAGGGGCCAACAAAGTATAAGAGGTTGAAAAGTCTACACTCATCCTTTCCCAATGCCACTTAGGAGATTTTTAAGTAGTAAAAGAAGGAGAAGACTCTTTTTTGGTGCCCGAAATAAGGTCAAACATTCAACAAAAAGTAAGTAGAAGTCATTAATTTCCTTTAACTCTTGTCCCAGATTCTCTCCCATGATGGGGATAGAGAAAATGATGCATAGGGTCAAAGAAGTCAGTTCTTGCATTTTTTGACTAAGTAGTGCAACTTGAGAAAGTCCTCTTTGGTTGTGTATTGTATTATAACTCAAAAACCAATAACTCCATGTCTGGAAAATAAATGTAACACATCATTTTCAAGCAATATTAGAATAATTTTAGACTATTTACAACTGTAAAGACACCTTTCAACAATAAAAGTTCAGTATTTTATATTCTCTATGGTTGTTTTATTGTTTGCAATATATTGACTAATGAATATTTTTGTGAGTTACACATAATTCCTTTGATATTTGTCTAATTTTATGACACAAGAGGGGCCTCCCCACTCTCTCAAAAAACGCACACAAATTTGAAATTTAATCCACAACACAATGAATGATTGCCAGTAACAAAAAAATCATTGTTATTCAAATCAACATCAAAATGATTTCTCACAAAAATAAAGTTTCATTTATGACCTTCAATGGCCTCTCTTACACATTCAATCTTCTTTTCCTCTATTTGAGACAACAAACTCCTCTTCTATTTCCACACCTTCTCCTCAAGCCTACATGCCTTTTCCTCTTTTAATTAGCATTCATCTTATCTAAATGTACTCCACATTATTATGTCCTACCTTTTGTTTCAACGTAGCCTCCCAATAGCATGTTGTGCACCGCATTTTACATTACTATTTGCAAGCGATTTACTATTCCTATATGTGGGAAACCTGGCATTAATGGATTTGCGACAATTGTTATGTCATGCACCTTTCACCTTGCACTCTTGGCACAATTTCCTCTTCTTATATATCCAGCCTCACTATTACTCTTTCCTATGCACTTCTCTCTATTTGCAGTTACCATCAAGAGTTTCTTATTGTCTTCCAAACAAATGACACCTCCCTTTAGTTTCCCTGTGCACCTTCTCTTAGGATGGGTGCTTCTTCTGCCCAGCATGCAACCTCCTTTTCTCTATGGATTTTTTTTTCAATGAGTAGATCCCAATTTACTCCCACAACCTTATGTCCACACTCGAATAGCTCATTATCTTCTCTTGAATGAAAACTAGAATGATATGAATGTTGTTTGTGGGTTTTCTCTTGCCATTCAACATCACCCCACATTCTAATATTGTGTGCTCAAATATACCAGATTCTAGTCGCACCCTTGGGTGGTTAACCGTTAGTCTTCTAGTTTGATTGTTGATATATCACCTTCGCTTATGCATTCTCCACTTTCATTATATATATATTTTTAATAAACTAATTCTTAACCACATTCAGCTCTGCTGCCACTATACTGCTTGCTTATGTATATTAATTTATACAAATAGGCGCCTCTTCTATGTGTATTTTAAACTTCTTTTATCCATTTTATCCTTCTTGTTCTTATCAGGCCATCAACTCCTAGGTACGAAATACATTGTTTGAATTTTAAGAGCATGGTCTGTATATGTTGGAGTCGATCATAAAGCCAAGTTTGAATTATTGCGAGTTCAATTATGCAAATTCTTCTTGAAGTGGAGAGATACCAAAACAAAACTTCAAACAAACCAAAATTGCGGAAAATAAACCAACAATAGTTTTGGTTGGTGGTGATCACTAGTTTGCCCGGGTGCTCATGTACTAGACACACTGGGTAGAAAGATTGTGAGCATGGGCTCACAATGGTGGAGTTGAGTAGTTGCACTACTCTTCCAGGTTGCCATCAACCTGTAGTGAACTCCTTCGCTGTCCAAGGGTTCGAGATCAATCTTTCTTCTGCTTTTTCATCATCGTGTCATAACACACACCACCTCCCTCCTACAACATTGTGTCTTCCTCCTTTTCCCCCTCGTGGACTCATGTCCACCCGAGCCCAACCTCCTCCACCAAATACTTTCCACACTTCTCTCCTCCTCTGTGGGTTCAAACCCACCTCTAACTGACCACCTCCACAAAAATCCTACAACATCCTCCATAATCTCTACTAGCAAATACACAATATCTACAACATGCTCTTGTCTCCAATCCATCTCATCTTCCATCATCTCATTTGAAACCAAAGTAACATTATAAAATTGATTTACCTCATCTTCATGTGCAACTGCAACATCAAATTTCACTACGACATCTTCCACCTCTTCGTCAACTGCAAATTTTTGCTCTTCTCTGTTTGTTGCAACAATGAGCTTCAACATCCACTCCTCCTCAATCACCAATAGTTGTTCAAACAAATATGATTCACCTTTACCATCCACTGCGACCTCTTCACTGCTCACCTCAGTCCTTTCTTCTTCTCTCGTCATGCCTTCCTCATTGTATGTCTCTACTACAACTTCTTCTACAGGGGCTGCTCTCTCATCTTTCTCCATCCAACTTAGGTTGCAATACTCTTTTCCACTGTCTTCTTTCTTCATCTCACTCCTCTTCACCACTTTCCTCTCATTCTTTCCAACCTTCTTCTCCAACTTCTTAAGCCTCGCCTTGATCTTTCCTATCGCCTCCAACATTTCGTCCTCCACTTTCTCCCAAAATAGTATTTGCATGGGTCTCCTCATGACCCAACCCATCTTGTTTGCTGCAATCACTCTCAATCTGCAAAACACATTCCATCACGATTTCAAGCTCTTTGCTTCTCAATACTCCTCTACCTGCAACAACCCTCATGATCTTCTCTACCACTTCACACACTTTCTTCTAAGTGCAAACTGTCTCCCGGTTGATGATCTATTCACACAACACCCATAGGTCCTGGTGGTTCCTCTCCACTCTCAGGACTACCCACTCTGATACCAATTGATGCAAGAGGGGCATCTCCCCTCTCTCAAAAAACACTCACACAAATTTGAAATTTAATCCATAATGCAATGAACGATTTCCAACAACAAAAAAATCATTGTTATTCGAATCAACATCAAAATGATTTGTCACAAAAATAAAGTTTCATTTATGACCTTTAATGGCCTCTTTTACAGATTTAGTCTTCTTTTCCTTTGTTATGGGACAACAACCTCCTCTTCTATTTCCTCACCTTCTCCTCAAGCCTACACACCTTTTCCTCTTTTAATTAGCATTCATCTTATCTAAATGTACACCATATTATTTTGTCCTACCTTTTGTTGCAACACAACCTCCCAATAGCATGCTATGCGCTACATTTTACATTCCTGTTTGTAAGTAACTTACTATCATATATGAGGGCGGCTTGGCATTAACGGATATGCAACAATTGTTACATATGTCATGCGTCTTTCACCTTGCAATCTTGGCACAATTTCCTCTTCTTATATGTGCAACCTCATCATTACTCTTTCCTACGCACTTGACTCTATTTGGAATTACTATCAGGAGTTTCTTATTGTCTTCCAAACAAATGACAACTCCCTTTAGTTTCCTTGTGCACCTTCTCTTAGGCTAGGCGCTTCTTCTGCCCACCACACAACCTGCTTTTCTCTCTAGATGTTTTTCAATGAGCAACCGCCAATTTACTCCCACAACCTTATGTCCACACCTTGTAGCTTGTTATCTTCTCTTGAATGAAAACTAGAATTATATAAACACTGCTTGTGGGTTGCTCTTGCCATTAAGTGTCGCCCCACATTCTAATATCGTGTGCTCAAATATACCAGATTCCATTTGCGCCCTTGGGTGGTTAACTATTTGTCTTCTAGTTTGATTGTTGATATGTCGTCTTCCCTTATGCCTTCTCCACTTTCATTATATATTTTTTAAGAAACTAATTCTTAACCACGTTCGACTTTGGCGCCACTATGATGCTTGCTTATGTATATTAATTTATACAAATGTGCGCCTCTTCTATGTGTATTTTAAACTTCTTTTATCCATTTTATCCTTCTTGTTCTTATCAGGCCATCAACACCTAGGTACAAAATACATTGTTTGAATTTTAAGAGCATGGTTTGTATATGTCAGATTCGATCATGAAGCTGAGTTTGAATTCTTGCGAGTTTGATTATGCAAATTCTTCTCAAAGCAAAGTGATACCAAAACAAAACTTCAAATAAACCAAATTTGCGTAAAACAAACCAACAATATTTTTGGTTGGTGTTGATCACTAGTCTGCCCGGGTGCTCCTACACCATTTTAGCACCTTTAGGTAGAAGAAATATATGCTTTTGCAGGTTGTAAGTGTGTAATGTTTTCAAACAATGATTTAGGTTGTGGAAACATCTATTTTCCTCCAAAACTGCTAGAAACCCAAATCTTCTTGCAAAACATTGATGCATTGGTATATGAAAACATCTTAGTTGTGTAAAGTTAAGTTGGTTATTGAACAATTGTGTGTCATAAAACAATAGTATAGGTTTTAAAGTAATTTGGTGCATCACCTTGTTAGCTCTTAGGTTTCATTCTATGTCATTTTATACTCTCTTCTTAACAAATTAGAGTAGGATATGTTAGCATAGGTGAGATATCAAGGGAACCACCCTCTTTGGAGATTCACTTCAAACTATGGGCAACCCACATGCCGTGGAGTGTTTCCATGTTTCATTAGATTGTTGAGCCAATACTTAGAAAGGTTGCAAATCTATATTGACGACAACAATTAATATATAGATTTTGAGGTGTTCAAGTGGACAAGGCTCTTATTTTTAACGCACTAATGAATGAATTCTTAACATGTTCAACATTATATTTTTGTCTATAATCTAAATAAATATTACATTTAATTATTAAAATTTCATAAATTTAATTTTACATCTATTATTCCAATTTCAACTATAAATGTTTTTTATTTATTAATATTATTTAATTAATATGAAGCATATTTATATTCCCTCATAATTTTTAAGCACATGAATAATATCCATATAAAATCTCCTCCTTCCCCATAAAATTCTACATAAAAAATTAATAAAAAAATCTCCTTAAATATATGAAAATTAAAAACATTCAATTCTACATTTTAACATCATTATTTTATTTTTTTCCAAAAATGAATTTAAAATTTAAATTATACTTTTAATAACACCATATACTAAAAACCCTAAATTTATAGGGAAAACATGTTCGTATTTATGAAAAGAAGAAGAAGATTCCAATTAAACTCAAAACAAATTTTGCCTATATCACGGGGACTTGTATGCCCAACTGATCGCTTTATCTTAAGGTTTTTTCAACCTAGTTCTGTATACGATGTTTAGCAATTAGGGTTTACATGGAGACAAATATGGATTTTCTAGGGTTAGGGTTTGTTAAAATATCAGTGTTTTAGGGTTGGTTAAAATGAAGAGCGGCTGTATATAAAAGAAGGCAGAAGCGCTTCTTGGATATTCAGAGCAGATCGAGTTCAGCGAGTGCATTACGAGCGATTTGTAAATTCCATTTGAAGCAGAGATATTGTATGTACTCTCTTTTTGTTTTTCCTTCTTTTATTTGGTTTTCTTAGGCGTTGCAATGAAGATTATTGAAAGTTCAAGCTCAACAGTTCGAATCGTCCTTTGTTTTTGAGGGGCATGCCGATCAAAATTATCAATCTGAGTAATATTAAGGAGTGGCGTAAATAAGTTTGTTGTTTATAGTACTGGGAAAAGCTGCCTGTGATGATAAAATAAAAGGCTCGTTTCTCAAAACATTCGCAGTAGCCGCCCAAGAGCTTTCGCCTTTGCCGGGCTTGAGAGCTAATGCTGTCAAATTTCTTCCTTGGATGTCTGAGGCATGCTTTTCCCGTTGTCTGAGTTTTGATGTTTTCGATTCTGTCTCTGATATTCGTTAGATTTGTTGGTACGCCACTTAGCAGAACAAACAGGCCGATGCTTAGCGTGGCCCATTTGTCTTGAAGGGTGGCTACAGCAATTTGGCAATTCTCCGTGCTTTTACGATTATCTGTTCGTAAGGAGCCTCGAACAAATTGCTATATTTTTTAGATACTAATAAATGGATTTTGTATTCTGGCTTTAGCTATCTGGGATAAAAAGGAATACTCTTGGACAAATTATATCAGTAGTTTCGGGGCTTTAGATTTCAACAAAAAATAGGGGTGTTTTTTTGGCTGAGATACTGTATGGTAGTAGTTTAGGAAGTTGATGTTTTGAAATATATATCAATTGGTCATAGGTGAAGGAGGAGAGATCCAAAATGAGTAGAGTCCACGGATCAAAATGAGAAAAGTCTTGCAAGCAGTTGGGTTTTCCTTCAATCTGGATATGATGAGTTTATGCCAGGGGACTAGTTTTGAAATCTTCGTTATTTGTATAAGCGCATTTGTCATATTTATAACAGTGGCAATATTTCAAATTTCTTTTAATCTATCTAATCCCATTTTAGAATGGATGAAATTTTCCTTAGTGAAGTCTTAGATTGAGGGGGACCAGAATCTTCAATCCTTGGGAGAAGGAACATCTCTTTTTTCTATCGTGTGGTTTAAAATACAACACGAGGAAGAGCTAGAATTTCGATATGATGAAGGTTTAACATTGAGTTTCGTAAAATTGACAAAATTATAAATAAACTATATGTTTTGGTAGTATTTTTTGTTTTGTTTTGAAATGCTTGATTTAAGAGTATAATTAACTCTCTTTACCACACCTTCATTCAAGGACAACCTACTCATGTCTCTGCCTCTGTCCTATTCCTTGCAGTCATTTCTCTTCATCTTCTTCTTCTTGGCCTAGAGGTCCTCGGGTAATAATCCCCTTACTATCCCAATCATCAAAGAGTCAAAATTATAATAATCCCCAATCATCAAAGACTCAAAGATTAATCATTCATCTTCCAAAAGGTTTGTCTTCGTGCTAGGACCATTATTAAACAAGATAGCTGGAGTTTGAAACTCCCATTTGATTCTAGACAAATCTTGCCACATCACCTTAGACAAAACCCCTTTACTCCATCTCCTTCATTCTAAAGATAAATGCAACCAAGAATAGTTGTGCAATAACCAAAAGAACTTCTCCAACAAGAAGAGGATATCGAACAACAACTGAAGATCTTGTGCAGCAACTGGGAATATACGAGGCTTTCATTGCAGCCTATGTGCCCCTCTTACTCGTGCCCCTTGTAAAAATAGATTTTTTCCCTACAGGAGAGAAAAAATATGACATATAATAGATACGAAGGAACTCTAATAATCTTCAACAGAGAAGTTAAAAGAACTGTGAAAACTGAAAACTTTAGTATCTACCAGGCTTAGAGGCACTGTTTCGATATTTTAATGTTGGGGTTACTGCCATTTGTGTCTCAGATGATGACATCTCCATTCCTCAGTTAAAAGAGTCTGTAAATACGAATAATTAGAAAGAAGGATTAATCAAAATGATGGGTTTAATCTTAAATTAAACAAACGATCATACGCTCACTGAAAGGGGTTGACACTAATCTATCAAAGGGAAGAACAAGAGAATTAGATAATTTGCACCCACTAAGCAGTGAATAGTATCTTACTTGATAGGCCTCACGGACCTGAGATCCATGGCTGGGCGGCGTAGCGAGACCTGTTACAGACAGATGCCCTGCACAAAACCAGAGAATTTGACAAAAACTTTGAAAACTATAAAAAGGACTTTTTAGGCCAAAACGGAAATGGGTACAAAATTAAATCATTGAAAAAGGAAAAATAAATTAACTGGGTAGAGAGACCAAATCTCTATGAACCCTCGTCGCCTCCAAATCTAACACTCCCATTGTCATTAACGTTAGCAGACGGAAGATGAGGAGTTCTTGTCATTCTGATCTTCTTGCATCCCCTCTAAATAAAACCAAGTAAAAGCAGTATAACCGACTTATCTTCTACAAGATTCTCATCTGTAACCAGCTTATCTTCTATAAGTTCTCTAATGCCCAATGACTACCCATAGCTGGTTTGTGTCAATCGGCATGAAAAATGTTTGGTCTACGACTTCTTAAGGGAGACTTGGGAGAATTTTTCTCTTTCCTCTCTGCATCAAGCAAACGCCGACAATGGTTTTTGAAATTTTTACTATGGATCAGGAATAGGGCCACGACTGCTGAAAAAGGGTACACTTCGAGTTTACAATCTACTTATGAAAACAAGTTTTGAGCTACCTCCCATGAAATCTATGCCAAAATCCATGCTGAAAGCCATGGTGGCAGGGATTCTGTACTCAAACACAAACAACATACAAGTCGTACTATGCAGGGATTTTGTGTACTCAAATGCAAACAACATACAAGTCTATGATATTCCAGCTTCCTATCAACTTACCTCAAGATTATGCAGAAATGCGCTCTTTCTGTCAACGATCGCGAGGGAGGAAAATGTGCAGAGCTTGCAGGAAGAATATCACGAAACAAAACAAATCTTATTTACACCAACTGCCATTCATATAAATGAATCGACAAGGCAAAAGGCGACAAAGGGCAGTAAATGCATCATAACGCAGAGCTCACACCTATCCTCATTTATTTCACTGACGGTACTGGCCTTTCTACAATGTCAGAAAAGTTTTGAAAACAGTCAGTCTTGAAACCTGTGATATGATGAGTTTAGGTCAGGTGGCTAGTTTTGAAATCTTCGCTTATTGTATAATGTTTCGAAATTCTTTTATCCATCTAATACTGTTTTGGGATGGACGAAATCTTCCTCATCCAAGGTTTGGATCAATGGGAGCTGGCTACGCAGCCTACAAACCAAACGCCTATCCCATGTTATGCCCATCCCATCAATTACGGAGACTTGTGTTTGTCAGTTAAACAAAGTACAGTAACTCCGCCAAGAATCGCATGGATGCTACCACTAACCTGCACCGCATGGATGTGGCTACCTTCGCTTCTTCTCACGTGACAAAGTACACACTAACCTCCGCACCGCATGGATGCGCTACCTTTTAACTCGAATCGATGGATGCGCTACTCGTTCTTTCCTGCCGTAAACCCTGTCTCCACTGGTCAACGGGCCATGCTCTAATTCATAACATATTTCAACTATATAAAATTTAATTTCTTTGTGCCTTCGTCATTGTAATATTTTATATTATTTTTAAATATAATGAGATTTATTTTCTCCGGGAAATATAATAAGATTTATTAAAGAATATATTTTAATAAAATGGAATGCCTCATACCGTAGATATTTTTAATTGTATTAATTTAAATTATATATTTTTTAATTATATTAATTTAATTATAATAAATAATAAAATAATAATTATAAATTATATTATAGTATAAATATATTAAAATGTTATTTAAAAGCATACAAAATAAATATATTGAAAATAAATCTATAATTATTTAATCTTTTATTTTTTAAAACAAATTTGAAAATATATGTTATGTGTTTTTATATTTATGATCATCATAAATTTTCTATAATATAATTTAATAGATTTTGATAAACATATTTTCCATTTAATATTGTGTTCCTTATCTAACCTCCATACACTTGTATCTTGCATATACTACACAAATCTATTAACAATATCATAACTTATAAAATAATGAAAGAATGAATTTAAAAAATAATTCATTTTCATGTGATCTTTACCCTTCTTTTAATATAAACAAACTCATCAATATAATAATTAGGTTTTCGAGTTTTACAAAGTAATACTTTTTATTTATTTATTTATTTGCATAGCATTTGACTACTGATATAATTTGATTTTAAATGGTATTTTTTTTATATTGAAAGTAGGGGAAGGCCCCTAAACCCATGATTTCAATAAAACAATCAAAAGAAAAAGCATAGACACCTCAACCCACCGAACAACTAAAAGGAGAAACACAAGCATAAACAAAGAGAGTGAAAGATAGATGGGCAACAACCTAGCACAAACAAAGCACAAAAGAAAAATACAAACCACAACAAAAATTGTTAGCCTTACCATTCAACCTATAATTTATAAATTTCTAGCCCCAAAAAAATTGTTGCTAGAGATAGTATATATTTTTATTTTTTAAATATGAATAAATTCCTTATACCTTTATTAATACATCTAAAATTGTGTCATTATAATAATCATGTTTTCCAATTTTACCAAGCAAGACTTTTTATCTCTTAGTTTTCATTTTCCTAGGTACATACTATTTGACTAGCAATATAAATGTTTTAACTTAGTGTACACATCATTTTATTGAAATATATTTTATTAAAATTTTATGTTGGTTTCATTCTTCGTTTTGATATTTTCAAAAGAATAATTGTTTAAGACATCCACTATAATAATTAAGTTTCAAACTTTGATCTCAACCCCTTTAATTTTTTTATTATCTTATATTTTAATTATTAATATAAATAATTTTTCTTCTTGAATCAATCTTTTATTATAATTTTTAATTTATTCAATCTTTAATACTTATCTTTTTATTAATCAAAATAAAAAAATATTATCTATCATATATTTTTTGTATGAGTTAATTTAAGAATCTGCGAGATCAAATAATAAAAATAGGCAAATAGAAATATAGTCTAAACTCTAAAAACCAAATTATCACATTTAATTCCAGATTTTACTTTTTTATATTGATATAATTCAAAACATTATTCATTAGTAATAGTGTTTTAATTTTAATTTTTTTATAATTATAAATTAAAACTTAATACATGTTTATACCTACAACAAATTAGACAATACATTAATTTATATATTAAATAATTTTTTCAATATATAAATAATATTTACTTTTTAATTCTATTGTTTAAAAAAATTACTTTTGAAATTCATTCTTTCATTCTTTTATAAGTTATGATATTGTTAATAGATTTGTGTAGTACGTGCAAGATACAAGTGTATGGAGGTTAGATAAGGAACACATTATTAAATGGAAAATATGTTTATCAAAATCTATTAAATTATATTATAGAAAATTTATGATGATCATAAATATAAAAACACATAACATATATTTTCAAAATTGTTTTAAAAAATAAAAGATTAAACAATTATAGATTTATTTTCAATATATTTATTTTGTATGCTTTTAAATAACATTTTAATATATTTATACTATAATATAATTTATAATTATTATTTTATTATTTATTATAATTAAATTAATATAATTAAAAAATATATAATTTAAATTAATACAATTAAAAATATCTACGGTAAAAATGAGGCATTCCATTTTATTAAAAGATATTCTTTAATAAATCTTATTATATTTCCCGGAGAAAATAAATCTCATTATATTTAAAAATAATATAAAATATTACAATGACGAAGGCACAAAGAAATTAAATTTTATATAGTTGAAATATGTTATGAATTAGAGCATGGCTTGTTGACAGATACTACGGAGGACAGGGTTTGCACGGCGGGCGAAAGAAACAAGGCAGCCGCATCCATGCCGATTAGGTTAGTGTGTACTTTGTTTAACTGACAAACACGTGGGGTCTCCGTAGTTGATGCAGGATGGGCATAACATGGGATGGGGATTTGGTTTTGTAGTGCAGCGATCAAATTCTGATGGTCCTGCATTTATAGTCAGCCCTTCCCGGTTTCCATTTTCCATTTGAATGATCAATTTTTTTTTTTAAATATCTATCTATTAGATATTTGGACCTTCCATTTTAGTACTTTTTGAATGTGAGGATTTATTTTATAAACATGTAAATATTTAGACTATCCATCTTGGGAGGTTTTCCATTTGCAACTCTAGATACATTTTGGAATACCTCTTGATCTTCTTGTTATGGAGACAAAGAAGAGAATGTCATTTTCTCCATATCTTATTCCTTGCAACTCTTTCTTTGATTCCTATTTTTTATCACATTATATAATTCAATATATATCTTGATACTCATAGGTACATTCTATAGGACTTTCCACGTGTGTCTAATGTAAAAGTAACTCTAAAATAGGTACATATGCATCTCTTTTGACTTTTACAATTCTAACACCATGCACATGTAGAACATTTTAATATTCAAACCATGTACTTTAATTTCTATATATATTCACATCCATGTATGATATCATTAAATCTATGACATTTTAATAAAATTTTCATTACATATCCTTTAGGAAGTTATCTAGATAGATCCAATGGATGGGTGAGAGGAAAAGTGATTGAATTATAATTTAATATACTTTGAAGAAAATAATATATATGTTCATTTGAAATATTTTTAATTTTCTAGTTTTTTTTTAAATAATGAAAGAGAAGGTATTGGAATTAGCAACCACATGAATAATAGTAGATTTATTCTATTTATTTTGATTAAACTTAGGAAAGAATTTTTATTTGGAACTTTGATGGGTAAGAAGATCCAGGTATGCATCAAGAGTACCCATATTTTAAGATGTTGAGAGCAATAAATTTAAGTTCTACATTTTTTGCATTAACACATATACCCATAAAATAACCATAACTATTCAAATATACATTATATAGATAACTATAGGTGGTAACAAACCCTCAATAAAACAAAAATTATAATTTTTTATCAAGAATGTTGTGTTTATTTTAATATATAAATATTGAAATTGAATCACATGATTATTAATGCATTCATTAGAACCTTGAGAACACTCACATACATATAAAACTATAGTGCATGATGAAATAACTAAGACAAAATTTTATCATCATATACATAATACAAACATGTTGTATTAAAAGCTTGCAAATGAATATTCAAGTCACCCCTAATAGTGATAAATTTAAGAAACCACTAGAAATAATATAAAATACTAGAAAATTATAGCTTGATGCATTAATTTGTGTGGTAAATATATGTTTACTTTGGTGAAAATTTATTTTTTATGTTGACTTTGTGCATATTTTCCAACAATGTTATTTTTTCCTAGCTAATTATAGATGGATTCATAAAAATAAAATAATGTATTTGATGAATTATCAAGTGTATTATAAATATTACATAATATGGATAGTAAAAATGTGATACAAAACTTGGATGAATATTAATTAATTTCATAAATTATCTATTGAACACCCGAAATACTAAGAGGGGGGTGAATCAATATTCCTTGAAATTCATTAACTTAAAATGCATTTCACAACATCTCATTCAATTTGGAGTAATGGAAGGAAACATTAAAAACATGCATCACATCAATAAACACAAGAACACCAAAATTATTTTTAATAAAATATTTCCTACGAGGTTCCAATAATCTTATGCCTATTGCTATCAACAAGAACAACATTCTTACCTTTTTCAATATCATTATATTTTGTTAACCAACAATTTTTACATGTCATATGTTGTCTTGCTCTTGAAACCAAATACTATAATTCTATAAAGTAGGATCTTACAATTGTAGTGACTACAAATAATTGATTTTTCTCATTACATGAAGCTACATTAAGCTTATGCCTCCCTATCTTTCACTCGATTCAACCTAATTTATTTAATTGGTTTTTAAAATATCCTTGATTTCCACAGTGTTACAGCAATTTTTGGATTTATTTTTCTCCTCCTTTGTGCCTTGAATAATCTTAGAGACACTCTAATATTTCAATTTTATTTCTTCTTTTTGTTTCCCTTATATTATATTAAAAATTGTAGGAGCAGAAGATTAGCTCAACATCCAAGAATACCTACAAAACAATGAAAACTTTCCACAAGAGAGTATGCAAGAAAATTAGCTTCCTTGATATTAAGATCTATGAGATATGTGATACAAAGTATATAATATCCTTGCTTATATAGACAAGGTAAAAGATAGGATTAGACAATATTATGACATGTGTCTCAATCCTATAACCTGTGAAAACTAATTCAACTTGTTAAATAAATTAGGATAAATTATTAAATACCAAAAGATAAGATAAGATCTAGATGAAAAAAAAAGACTGAACTAGAAAGATTCCAGGGACCTAAGTGGACTTAACATGTAAATAGGACCCACTAATGAACTAGTTAGGTAAAATTCCTATTTACACCAACAACAATAGTGTTGTATAACTCTCAACATTCAATCCTACAACCTTCCTTCTTAGTTCTTCCTAGAATACAGTTTGAGTATTAGGAGCTTATACCAATCCCAAATAGGATTATATCAAGCTCCCAAAAAGTATCATCACTGCATGTTCTTCTAAACTTGTTGATTCAAATGTTGTCAATGAGTTTTTGATAGAATTAGGCTAATTTATATGTTATGTAATTCTTTTTGGGTCTTGTATTTTCAATTGAAAAAAGTCTTTCAAGGATATAATCTAAGTATTAAATCTTTTGATTCATATATTTGAGTCAACTAGTCTTGATCTTCCTTTGTTATATATTTGACTAACATATAGAATCATATTATCACTTAAATTTAGTACTATTCAAGGGTGGGCCTTATGATCTGTTACCTCCCACTTATTGATAGTATCTACATCTCATGTAAAATTGTCCTTTTTTAATCAACTAGCACAAAAAAATCTTTGTTCAATATAAAATTCTTTATTATAAGCTTCAAGAAATTAAATCTTTAACCATTGAACCACTTTATAAGCCCTTGTTATTTTCCTATGCCATTTTTTGGTTCTTTTTCTTTCTACACTCAATTCTAAAAGATGACACAACACCTAAACTCAACCTAATTAGAGATGACACAACACTTATATGATACAAAACCTAGAATTAAGGATCAAGTCAATCCATGTAAGATGATTTTCATATGATTGAAACAAGGACAAGATAAAGCCAAGGAGACAAGACTAGACGTTATATTCTTCTCTTTGAGCTCCACAAGAATCAAGAGGGTAATCCTAATGAGGCTCTAAAATAATAAAAAGGATCGTTGAAAGACAATGCTATAAAGATGAAATCAACTCCAAATGACACAATACACCAACCCAATTTTTTGTCACTAACTCAGATTATGTTGACTTCATATTATTTTGTAGCTACATTCCCTAAATATGTGGATAGTTAACTTATTTGTAGATATATGAGTAAAGTATTTTTCAATTTAATAGGTTCCAATCAATTTATGCAAATTGTTCATTCACAATGCTAGGAAAGGTTTGAGACTAAGACAAGTCAATTCATGTAATGTATTCATTCACAATGCTAGTAAAGGTACAAAGGATCATGTCTAAACGTATGAAAAATAAAAATCCTTTGTTCATTTATTTGTGAATATGTCAATTATCCACATATTTAGGATCTATGCAGCTACATAAGCTAATATGAAGTCAACACAATCTAAGTTAGAGAAACAAATTTGGGATTTTGTATTGGTCATATAGACTCGGTTTCATCTTTGTAGCATTCTTTGTCAGAGATCTGTGTTATTCTTTATAGACCCTCATTAGGATTACCCTCCTGAGTCTTGTGGAGCTCAAAGTGCAAAAGACAAGCTCTAGTATTGTCTCATTGACTTCTTCTTATCCTTGGTTCAATCATAGAGTTGTCATCTTACTTAGATCAACTTGATCCCCGGGTCTAGGTGTTGTGTCATCCTTTAGAATAGAAAGAGGTATGAAAAAAAACCGACACCGTCCATAACCATCTCTTTTTCCTTGTAGCTTCAAACTATTATAAGAATGCTTACTACTAAAAAATGAGACTTATATCTCTAATACCAAGTGAAAATACTAAACAGATTTAAAACATGTAAAATAACATAAACTAACAAATAAATGAAACACTACTTCATATTTATATAATATATTTATACATTAATTAATAATTAATAAAATACTCTCAAAACTATACAGCCCCGTGCCTACTTTATTCATATACATCCACTTACTTTCGAACTTTAATTACATGTGCTTAATATTGCTACTTTTGTAAGTCTAATTAAATAGTAATTGCATGTTCTATGAAAAAAAAAAATGACATTAAATCTAAGTTTAACAAAAATGAAGCGACGCAGAAAATGAGGCTGACACAAGCCTGCCCATCAAAATATGAAGTACCTCCATATCTCTTTTTCTCTCAGCAGTTTGAAGAAAAAACAACAATCATGTCGTTACATTTGACAACAGTTGTATGGAAATGATAACTCCAACTCACCCGACACTGTATTTTACATCACACCTCGGTTGTGAGGATTGGAAGAATGGAGGAAGGTGCTTCTCTTTATCCTTTTAACATCTCTGTTTATTTATTTTTCTTTTTTATTACTAGTGGTCGTTCTGTTACAGCGCAGACTGATTTGGAGAGTAAACCCTTTCCTAGGGTTCCACTTCCCATTAATATATGAATGTCTTCACGTGCAGATCGGAATCAGATCCCCTTAACAGAAGGCCGTACTACTGTCGGTGAGTTTAAGATAAGGAAACTCTCTAATTAGGGCGTAGGTTGAGTCGAGGAAGACTCCGCGACCTTTCTATTCCTTTGTAAATTCTTCCACTTTTTATATATATAGGTTTTCTCCTACCCAAGATTCATAATCCACGAGTACATCTTTTCCCAAACTTCAATCTCCAATTCACTTTTGCATTGCTTGTAAAAAGGCGAGGCAATTAGCATGGAATTAGACATGGGAGAAGCAACTGGGTCAGATCTATGCTCAGCCGTTTCTTGCTCCGACTTATGCAGTGTTGAAAGCGAGTCAAACCCTTGGATTCTTTCAGTGTTTGCCTCCCTACTCCACAGACTTGTAGCCCGACATGAAAGGCTTCTGTTTTCTTCCGACAAAAAGATTACAAGAGAAAATCTGTGTGTTTTCTCTGCAATGCAAGTTCCTGCCATGAGCTTACACAAGTACTTGGAAAGGATGTTCAAGTATGTCCGCTGCAGTCCTTCAGTATTTGTTGTGGCCTATGTTTATATTGATCGCCTAATTCTCAACAATCCCAACTTCCGCTTAACCTCTCTCAACATTCACAGGCTTACCATCACCACTGTCATGGTTGCTACCAAGTTTCTCGATGATCTGTGAGTGTTCTATTATCCACTTTATTTATATGTATCTCATTAACTGGGTTTTTCAACCTGATCAAATGTGAATTTATTGCTAATGTAAAAGTGGTGTCGTGGATGCAGGCATTACAGCAACGACTATTTTGCAAAAGTGGGAGGCTTAACACTGAGGGAAATGAACATTCTAGAAGTTGAATTTTTGTTCATGATGCGGTTCCGCTTGCAGGTAACGGTGAGCGTGTTTGAAAGCTATTGCTCCCATTTTAAACGACAGGTTGAATTGGGCGGAGGGTTTCAGATAGAGAGGCTTCTTCTCAGCTTGCCTAAAAATGAATCAATGAAATCATGCAGTCAAGAAGAGAGCAACAAGCAGAGATTGGGCACCAGCTATAACTATGCAGGATGCTAAAAATGTAAATTTTGTGTTAATTATTAATGTTGGACCAACGGATGTCATTTTCTAGACAAGAAACTTTCTAGAATGTGGTCAGTCTAAAGCCTAGTCCATCCATCGAATTTCCATGACAAGGAAGAAGATGAATGAATACAGATAGTTATATACCTCTGTTCATGGGATTCACATCTGTATACAATCCAAAATTAATGGCAGTAATAGGTAATAGTGATGAGCTATTTTTACCTATGTATAATGTTTAATGCAGTGGTAAATTTCCCAGCAGCGATGTATTCTTGGGAATAATATGTACAGAGAACTTTACAAGGCAAGTTTTGGATACTGCAAGTAGCAGTCTAAATTATCTGGGCATTTTTTTAATGTTTTTTGGCATACATTAAAGCGGTTCCAAAAACCGGACAATATAATGCGTGGATTCATTCCAGAAAGCTTTGAATGCACATATACCGTCCAGAATACTAGTTATTTGAGTCTCTTTACGAAATTCCATTAAATAAGGACAGTATTATTCAACGGCTTTTCAATTTATCAAATTTGTTGAGAGATAGTTAGTTGTCTAAAAATAAAAAGTATATTTTCCTAGAATCTTCTGAAGTTGTTTTGAAATAAAAACATTTAAAAAAAGAGAGTTGTTGTAAAAAGATGTTTCCAGATTTTAGAGTCTTCTAGAAAGCATAGCTGTTGTAAAAAGATGATTCCAGATTTTAGAGTCTTCTAGAAAGAAATAAGTTTCTAGGCTTCAAAGTTGTAATAACTATATATATGTGTGTTGAGAACAGCTGCTGTACACAGTTTTTTGAATTAAATATATATTTATTTTCAGCTCTGTTTTGCCCTGTTTTGCCCTGTTTTTATTATTGCTGTTATGTTTTTTATTTTGGGACTGTTTTTTTACATGGTATCAGAGCCAGGTTTAGCTAGATTCAGCTGGAAGATTCATCTAGAGGTTCAGCTAGAAATATTGTTAGAGGGATTTGTTGCAGGAAAATATATTGCTGGAAGTGGTTTGTTTGCAGGGCTGATATATTATTAGAGTGATATTTGGTTGCAGGGCTGTTATGCTGCTGGAGTATTGCTAGATTTGTTTGAAAGCTGATTTTTTTGCTAACATGGGCTCTTCAAATGAAGTTTTGCCTATCTTTGATGGAAGTGGTTTTGCAGATTGGAAGATTGCAGTCAAGAATGCTTTGAGAGAAAAAGCTCTATGGAGGATAGTGAATAAAGAAATTGGAGAACCCCAAAATGATAGAGAAAAGGAGTTGTGGAAATGCAAGTTGGAGCAAGCTAGAGGTATTATTGGTAAAGCTTTGAGCCCCAATCTAAATAGAAGATTTGTTGATGTTGATAATCCAATAGAGCTATGGGAGACTTTAGAAAAGGATTATAAAGATGCAGACATTGCTAGCATATTTAGTATAGAAGAAAAATTGATGAATTTAGATCCATCTGATTTTGAAAAAATGTCTGATTACTTCAATGAAGTTACTTTTTTAAATGCCCAGCTAAAAAAAATAGGTGTTGAATATGCAAAAAAAGATTTTCAGTTGATTGCAATGGTTGAAAGTAAGCTTCCCCAGCCATATAAGGTATTTAAGGAATCAAGAAAAAGGGTTCTTCAACTAAATCCCAATACCCCCCAGCAAACTTTTGATCAATTTTGCAAGTCTGTTTTAGATGAAGAAGTTCAGCTTATTAAAGAAGGGCATATTAAGAAGAATCATGCATATACAGCCAAAAGTAAATTTTTTAGAAATGATGGAAAAAAGAATTGGAAAGGAAATAATAAATTTTGAAATAATGAAGGTTCTAACCATTTTTCTAGAAATGATGGTGCAGAGAAGCAAGCTGGAAGAAAGCCCATTATTTGCAGGTATTGTGGGGGTGAGAATCACATGGAGAAATTTTGTTTGAAGAAGAGGGACAATGAAAGGCAACAATATAAGCCCAAGCAAGAAAGATTTAAGGATGGAAAGAAGGATAAACATAGTTTTGTAGCTATCTCTTTAAAAAGGCAAGAGAAATCAAATGAGGTAATTACTACACCCAAGAATAAATCTAGTGTTAAGGGGGGATACTTTGCTTCAGATTCTAATAAAGAATGGATTTTAGATTCAGGGGCTTCGTCTCACATGACTGGGGATAGATCTTTGTTTATTGATTTTTATGAAGGGAAGAATTCAGATCAAGAAATTTCTATTGGCAATAAAATGAAACTTCCAGTTTTAGGAACAGGAACTGTTAATGTAACAAATGGGTCTTTGAAAAATGTTTTACTAGTTGAAGGATTGGGGGTGAATCTTATTTCAGTATACAAAATAGTTCAAGCTGGATATGAGTTTGTTGTCAATGCTGATCAAGTTATTGTTAGAGATAGAAAATACCCAAACAATATAATTGCTATTGGAAGAGTTGATCATGAAGAGAGTCTATTTAAATTTGTGGGGTTTGTTGATGATAAATATACACTCTCTCATGCTTTTATTGCTCAGACTGATTATATGTCACAACTTTGGCATGCTAGACTTGGACACTTAAATTATAGAAAATTACAAGATATGGTTAGAATGGATATGGTTAGAGGATTAACAAAAATTTCAGCTTGTGAAGGTGTGTGTGAAGGTTGTGTGTTAGGGAAACATCATCGAGATCCTTTTGATTCAGGTAAAGCATGGAGAGCTAATCATCTGCTGCAACTCATTCATAGTGATTTATGTGAACCAGGATATCCTTCACTTTCAGGTGCCAGGTACCCTCTCACTTTTAATGATGATTACAACAGGAGAGTATGGGTTTATTTTCTTGAAAGGAAAAAAGAAGTGTTTGAAGTGTTTCAAAAGTTTAAGTCATTAGTTGAAAATCAAAGTGGCAAAAGAATTAAATTCTTAAAGATGGATAATGGGGGTGAATATTGCAATTATGCATTTGAGTCATTTTGTGAAAATTATGGTATTAATATGCAAAGAACAATTCCTTATACTCCTCAACAAAATGGGGTGGCTGAATGAATGAATAGAACTCTTTTAGAAATGGCTCATTGTATGTTGCATTTTAGAATTTTGCATAATAAATTTAGGGGTTTGGTTGTTTCTTGTGCTGCACATATTATAAATAGAATCCCCACCAAATCTCTCACAAATATCACCCCTGAAGAAGCATGGAGTGGTAAGAAACCTCACATTGGATATTTTAAAGTATTTGGGTGTATTGCTTGGGCACACATTCCTGATGCGAAAAGGGAAAAGCTAGAACCAAAGAGTCATAAGTGTTTGTTTATGGGTTATAGTGAAGAATCAAAGGCTTATAGATTATATGATTTGACAACAAACAAGGTCTTTGTTAGTAGAGATGTGAAGTTTGATGAGCATTCACAACTTATAGCCACTCCCTCTCACTCTACAACAACAAATGTTTCTCATTTTTCAGATATTTTAGAAAGAAATGATGAGGATGAGTTGTGCACTTCTACAAATGATGAAAATACTAGTGAAAATGAAACAACTAATACTTGTAATCAGACATTCTCTGTAGGTAGTGATGATGAAGAAGATGACTTTTCAGCTAGACAAAAGACAAGGAGTGTTGAAGAAATATATAGGCAATGCTCAAAGATCCAAGGGAGGAATGGTAGTGCTCTCATGGCCAAAGTATTACAAGTAAATGACCCAAGATCATATGAGGAAGCTAGAGGGAAGAAAGAATGGGAGCAAGCTATGGAAGAAGAATATGATGCTTTGGTAAAAAATAAAACTTGGGAACTTGTGCCACTTCCCAAAGGTAAGAATGTAATTGGTTGCAAATGGGTTTATAAAACAAAATTTAAATCAGATGGTGCTATAGAAAAATTTAAAGCTAGATTGGTTGCTAAGGGATTTAATCAAAAAGAGGGTGTTGATTATGAAGAAACTTTTGCTCCTGTCATTAAAATGAATACAGTTAGAATTATTCTTTCTTTGGCTGCAAGTTTTGGGTGGCATATTCATCAAATGGATGTAAAGAATGCTTTCTTAAATGGAGACTTATATGAAGAAATATATATGGATCAGCCACCAGGTTTTGTAGATCAGCAACATCCTAATCTTGTTTGCAGATTAAAGAAGTCACTTTATGGGCTTAAACAAGCACCAAGAGCATGGAATGAGAAGATTGATAGGTATTTTCAGCTTCATGGGTTTCACAAATGCAAATCAGATCCAAATCTTTATGTGAAGAGAGTGCAAAAGGAAATTATTCTTGTTGCAGTTTATGTGGATGATTTACTCATAGCTGGACCAAATATTGGGTTAATTAATGATTTAAAATCAGATCTTAAAGGGGCATTTCATATGAGTTATTTGAGTCTCTTTACGAAATTCCATTAAATAAGGACAGTATTATTCAGCAGCTTTTCAATTATCAAATTTGATGGCCTGTACGGACATTCAGTTTTCTAATCTCTGGGAGCTATACGCAGGAGGTAGAAAATTAAGATCGAAGGTGGATTTATAGTTGATAGATATAGATAAGATTGTTTGCTAGATTGTATTTTTAATTAGCTGGAGATTAAAATATTTTGTTTAATTCTGAAGTAGGGGAATATCTTAATTCCACACCTTTCAAAATTATATGTGACATTTTAATGGGTTCAACTTTTCACAGCAGTTTATTTGATAAATTTACTATCCAAAACAAACTTTCTAAACCCCAACTCATGATCTTTGAAGTATCAATAACTAAACATGTTTTTAAATGAGTCATTTATTTAATGATATTTTTGCATCTAACACTATGCTGGAGAGCTGTTCGAAAAATACAGCAGAAATTACACACAACTCATTGAATAAAAACCGTTTATTATATGAAAAACAGCGAATAGAACAAACAACGAAACTAGCTGTTCTTCTTACTACAGAGAACAGAACCAACTTTATTTAAAAACTTTGGAAGAGATGAGAAAGAATGTTAAAAACAAAAAACAGCGCAAGGACTGTGGATAAAAATAACAAACATGCCAATTATACTGCATATACATGCAGTCTATTTTGCATTACCAAAAATTAAACAAAAAACAAAAGGAACAAAAAAACAAAATCCTTCGAGCTGCTGTTGAACGTGCATGTCTTCAGATAGTAGCTGTTTTAGCAGTGTCTTGAGCAGTGCTTATGACAGAACTTTTGTGCTATTTTGTGAAGGCTGTTTTATATAAGGAAGCATGTGATTGTCTTTTGATTTTTTCTGGTATTCTTTTATAATCTTGTTTTGATCAATTAAAAAACCACAAATTAAACAGTTTAATATTATTAACTAAACATTGTAATTGCCACCACTTGTATAAGATGTAAACAATTGTTCAACCCATTATAGTGTAAGTGCATATTTAATATATATTTTTATGTTTATGTGAAGAAGGAAAACAACAAAATAAAAAGATCAATAAAAGCAAATTGTAAACATCTTTCACATTATAAACTGTCAATATGTACAGGAAAAATATATAAAAAAAATTATGTTTTTAGGAAATCATTTAATAATCTTTTGTTCAAGCATCACTGCAAACTTACAAAGTCATCTTACACACAATAATACTAAAACTTTGATTTTGTTTCCTTAGCTGATTTTGATTCTTGTTTATTATTGTTTGCAGATGACAAATAGAGCTCGAATGAGGACCCGGCCAAACAAAAAGAGAGCCATAGCAAGGTTGTCTCCACATAAAAGAGGAGTTACATTCCCCCAGATAAAGATCCTCTAGTTCATGCGGAAAAAACTCTACAACCTATCGAGGTAATAGTGAAGGTTACTACACCTCCAAGAATGTTGAAAACAACAACGTGAAAATGGGAGTGGCCGACAAAGGACATGACTGGGGCTCTTCAAGATGTTAAGGATAATAGTATGTCAACAAGGGCTGCAACAAAAAAATGGAGAATCTTAGCAACTACATTCACAGACTGGTTGGGTGGGTTTACATCCACGTCCAAGAAAGGTCTTCCAACCGTCCCAACAAAAGATGAAGATGCTCTTATTTTTTAATGCTGCAAAGAGATGGTTGTAGTTGGCTATGGCCTTGAGATTATCAATCTCAAGGCAAAGGTAGCCTAGATTTTTCAATCTAGACCCAACCCTTTCAAGGATGGGCTTTTTGGTAAGTCCTGGAGGACTAGTTTTAAGAGGTGTCATCCAGAACTCACCTTACGCATAGTTGAAGGCCTTGACAAGGACAACACACTCAACCTTAAACTTGTTGTTGTATCAGTTTTTATAAAACATTGTGTGGTGTACGATACAAATCCATACGATCCTTAAAAAATATGGAACTATGATGAAACTGGTATTTAGGAAGGTAGAAATGTTGTAATGAGGGTGTTGGCCAAAAGAGGTAGTAGGAGTGTGTCATACATCATTTCCAAGAGTCAAGAATGGATAACCATTCTCTAAATTGTGTTAATGCTACTAGATAGAGCATACCAAGGTTCTATTTATTTAAGGGGAAAGAATAGCTAAAAAGTTATATTACAGACTGCAAACCAGGTGCTTGCATGGCAGCCCAACCACACACATGGGTGAAAAAAGAACTTCCCATGAATTGGTTGCACCACTTTGCATAGTCAATTTTAGGAGGAATGTCACTAAAAACAATAACTTACTAAATTTTTATGACCATAGAAGCCATGTCACGGTCACAATAATCCAAGAGGTAAGGATGTTGGCCATTTATTTAATTACATATCCTACACACACACCACATAAAATACAACCACTAGATGTGAGTGTGTTTTCTTCATTCAAATCATACTTCAAATCAAAATGAGTAGCATGACTAACAAGGTACCCAAACACCAAAATCGGGAGGGAAAAATCAACAAAAATAGGCACTAAGTCACTGAAAAAAGTATTGACAATCTCAAATATCACAAAAGGATTCAAAAGGATAGGGATATGGCCCCTTAATCCCAGTGCACTAGTGGATGGCATGCATCCCAGCGACACATATCAATTCAACTTAGTTGATGTTGTTTTTGTAGTGTAGGACATCCTTAGTTTATCAGGAGTTGTTGTTTCAATAGATGAAGTGGCATACGCATTGATATCTACTCTTCAAGATGCTTAATTGTAATATACAATAGAATCATAGGTACAACAAAGTATGTACCACATACACTTCAAATTAATCCTAATGATTTTGTTGAATGCACAAGACAATTGAGAGGGGGGTAAATCAGTTGTACATTAAAACACCAAAACCCTCATTAACATTCAGATCCACATCAACTTTATTAGCCTTCAATCTGTTAGAATGATTTAGCATGAAAGAAAATAACAAAAACTAAAACACATCAACACCATGCACAATAGAACACCGGATTTATATGGAAAACTCAATAAGGGAAAAACCACGGTGAGGATTAGCTC
>VDFB02339765.1:0-15640 GCA_007258455.2 Sequoia sempervirens
TTATACAAGGAAAATTGGATGCTTGATTGAAGGTCCTACAAGTGTTAATACTCATAAAACAAATGAACAAAAAACACAAACAATATTACTCATAAACTTGATACATTAAAAACATGAATCTTGATTGATAATATGTGATTTAAATTTTATTCTTGACTACCCTTGACTACTTTTTAGGATGCTTAATTGATATTCAAATTTCAATCTAGTTTTAAATGGTGAAAAAGACTTATATGTATATGCATTTCTTCATTTTTCAAAATATAAATTATGAGAAAATGAAAAATGAATTTATATTTATTTTTATTTTTTAATAAAAGGCCAAAGGCCTAAACTATTTATATTAATCTTAAAGCTGAAATGCATTCTTATAAGTTTAGAGCATCTATGCTAGGGGAGAATGTTTATCCCACTAGATAAAAAAATTTAACTTGAAATTCAAAACAAAAATTAATTGCATCCACAACCCATTGAGGGAAAAAATAGAGAAACATCTATAAACTAACCCCCCTCCTTCCCAACATGCAATCTGAGGCATTTGCTCAAAATGTATGGTGCTCAAACATCTATCCAAATTTAAAGTTATCTTTAGAAATTTCAGAACCCAAACTCCCAACTACCTAGAAGTATCTTCAAAATATTGCTATCAAATAAAATTACCATTTGTGGAAAAAAATTGTACGTATATGGATAAAAAGAATAGAGTGCAAACCTTGCAAAGTAAATTGAACTATAAATTACTAAATTCCTATATATAATTGATATTTTTTTTGACCCATTCAAAATCTTGGACCGACTCAACATGCAATATTTTCTTCACGAAGCTTATTGCCACCTCCACCCTCTCTCTATGTTCGTGCAATGCCTCACCTATGATATCCAGTATGAAGGGGTAGAAGGTTACATCCTCACCCAAAACTAAGAGACACTCCAAGTCACATGGCTTGGGTATACCAAGACTAAAGGAGGAAACATCCATCACCACCTCCACCTCACCTAAAATTTTAGGTATAAAAAGCTTGCGATCCATTTCCACCACCTACACCTTCAAAGTGTGTAGGTATAGTAGTGCTGCCATAAATCATGAGGAAATGCCTGAATCAAACCTATACCACTGATCCAACACTAGAAATTCTCGACCTAGGATGAGTTTAACCACTCCAATCAACATAAAATCTTATTCCACCATGATTTGCTTCAACCAAAGCTCTGGTATTGTGCCTTGAAAGGCCATTGGTTTGCGGGTACTGACTACACTAATAAGAGTATCCATACCTCCTCATTGAAATGTAGAAATCCCTTGAAGTAGGTATGCATGCTATGAATTTTAGATTTCTTTGTCAATTAAGATGCATTGATTGCTAATAATACTCTTGCATGAGAAGGTACCCCAAAGCGTGTACCAATAGATCCTGCTAAAAATTAACCATACATGTATCTGTTTAGTGATGATGGATTTCAATATTCACATGCACTCAACCTTAGTCTTGGAAGAAAAAACCACAAAATAGATGTTCGCATGAGTACGTAACATTAGTGAATGTGGTTATCTTCCTTTATTTTTGAAAGGAATCTTCATGCCAAAGTAATTATTTATTAATTCTCATCAAATCAAGTTTTAAATGCAAGCATAGTACAAAAGGAAAACCATCACCTTTGGTTGAGAAAATCTCAAAATAGTATTCCCTTAGAGTTTACAGTGGCATTTCCAAAATAGAGTTCAAGAATAGGTGTGATAGCGATCATAGACTTACATGATCCCTCCAAAGGTGGCAACAACCTAATGGAACATTATTTAGCTTTCCTTGGCCATGAACCTTCTTAAGTTTGTGCCCAAGTGACACATGGTGCTAGCAGATAGTAGGTTACTATTAGAAGCTTTCAAATCCACTCTTGTGGACCCATGAGCAATAGTGCACCTTTGTGCAAACTAAAAGCTCAAAATTCTTCTGAGCTTGCACTCAAATGACACATGTCATTGTCGGGTGTTAGACTTAGTATGTTTTCCTTTTAGAACTTCCCTTAGGGGAATACAGTGTAACAATTGTGGTGAAGTCAAGCCGACATAATTTTTTGAAATCGCTCTTGGGGTCACATGATAACAATACATGTGACAATAACACGTAAGCATTTAAACCACCAATCATGCACCTTTCTACAATATTCAAGCTCAAAATGTTCCTGAGCTTGTGCCCATATGACACATGGAATTATTGGGTGTTGGGATCAATATACTTTCCTTTTGGCACCTCCCTTGGAGGAGAAAAATGCAACAATCGTAGTGAGTTCAAGCTACATAAAGCCTTAGTACACCTAATTTGAGGTCCAAACAAAATGACATCTTCTTGGCACTTTCAAATGTCAAATTTAAGGTTACACTTTTGGCCCTTGGAGGACTGTCCCTCAAAATGTGTGACATTTTTCACCTAGGAATTATAAACCTCTATATTATTGACCCAAGAATCAGTGAGTCAGCTTCCACAAAACAAACCAATGTTGCACCTTTATGCAACCTTCAAACTCCAAACATTCAAAACTTGCACATAAAATCCACATGGAACTAGTGGGAATTGGGCTCATGGAGGGAAACATTTTGGTGCTTGGGGAGGTTAGGACAACCATCTTGTAGACTAGATGAAATAGCTTTTGTAAGGTACTAGTGGATACCAGGCTTAATATTAGTCTTTCTAAACCACCCTTGGAGAAAAGTCGCATGAAGTGCATAACATCTCGCATAGAATTATATGCTTCTTTGATACTAATCCAAGACCCAACCAATTAGTTACCACACCAACGAGGTGGGGAACACAAGTGATCCATTATTAACCATGTAGCTAACTTGAGACCCTAAAAGTGTTGCTCCCTTGACCTTCTTTGCAAATAACCTACATAAAATCCTTCAAATTGAGAAAATTAGATGGATCGATTTGGAGGATTTATGTCTCCATTTCACAAGCATGGTTTGCTAGGGTGTTTTCTATAGAATTAGTTTCCCTATAGAAATGTGTAATTGTTATTGAAATGAAACCCTCAAGGAGCTCTTAAACTGGTTTCAAGATGTAAGAAATGACCCAATTGTTTACTTGTTGTTTTGTGCAAGCATTAATAATGTTTAAGGAATCTCCTTCAATGTGAGTGATTTTGAGATGCATATTGTCTGCTAGCGTTACACTTGCTAAGAGGCCATGCACCTCTGGTACATTTTTAGTTCCCATAGGTAGCTTCAGAGATGAACCATTTAGTAAATCTCCTTTGTCATTGTGGATTACACATCCTAACCCAGATAATCACGGATTGTCTTTGGATGTTCCATCAAAATTTAGTTTCACAACATTTAGGGGTAGGGAACACCATTTGATTCTAATTTTGTCAAGTTTTTGGACATTAGAATGTTCCCCTAGTTTGGAACCTTCAAGAAAGACCAATGATTTAATATTTCATTATCCTAGCTTTAGAATGAGTTACATGGGTTTGAATTTTTCACTACATCTCCCATTAATACTGCTAATATACATTCCTTTCTAATTTATTGAGGAAAATTTTTAGATCTAAAAAACCTTTTCTAAAAATCCTTCTATTTCATTCAAGCCATATATTCCACACTAGTAAGGTTGGGATCACCACCCATAGTGCTTCAAAGAAATGACCTTTATAGAGTAACGACCAAATTTGAAATAACTCCAAAATGGTGGTTGGTAGGGGGAAAGCCAATGAAGTTTGTTTTGGATCCAATTCTAACATGTTTGAGCAAAATTATAGTGGAAAAAAAGATGGTCCACTGATTCCTAGTGGGTACCACATAGAATATAGTTGAATGGTTGAGCTAGGCCTAGCCTAGAAAGCCTAGCACTAGTTAGAACCTGGTTATGAAGAGATAACCAAGCAAAAGTGCCCGCTTTAGGGAGAATTAAGGTGTGCCAACAAAGCTTATATGACCACTTACCTAGTTGGATTTTTTCCTCAAAGATCAAAGATTTGTAGCCTTGTTTGACATTATATTATCTTATTTTGGATGGAGCCTAAATAATTTTATCCTCAGAATCTGAAAGTAAAATAGTTCTTGTGTCCAATATTGATTGCAAATTATATTTTTTTTTTTTTTTTTTTTTTTTTTTTTAGCGAGGGGAATTGGGTGCACACGGCCCCCATATAACCCCCCACCGTCGGTAAACTTTTTACCGTGAACGGCAGTGCTGGCGGGACACACCAATCGGTACCACGGGAGCGCCGGAGAGTCGAACCCATGGTGGACGCCCTGCTACAGGGAACACCTTAACCAACTGAGCTAGGACCGGCGCCCCGATTGCAAATTATGTTTTTAATGTTGGGGTAATGGGAGATTATGAAATTTTTTCCATGTAATGTTGGACTTGAAATTTGCATTGTCCCTTACATAATTCTTGAGCTTTGAGCCCTAAATTGATTTTAGAAAAGCTCAAGCCTCTTGTAGAGCATCAAATGTAGTTAACATAGGGTTAACATTCCATGAATCTTCCCAAAAATGAACTTTTTCTCCTTTGTTGGCAGTCCATGATAGGAAATGTGATAGTACATCTCAACATGTGATGATCAAATTCCATATTTTTGAGCCTTCCAATAGATTTTCCAAAGTGAAGATTCTTTCTAAAGCTATTGAATCTAGGTTTTTGGATCTAATGATTTGAATCCATTTTGAAGAAGGATTTGCATAGAGCTTCCACATTAGCTTCACACCTAAGGCCAAATTTTTGAATTCTAGATTTTGAATGCCAACACCTCCAAATACTTTATCCTTGCATATTTTTTCCATGGAAACTAAACGGTATTTTCTTGGAGTTGCCCCAATTGCATGTCCTCCAAAATTGCCTAGTTCCTTTTACAATGTTCTCATGAATCCCTCTTGGTATTTTGAGTATTGATAAGAATTAATTTGGAAGGGTAGATAACACTAATATTATCGTAGTAAATATCCCTACTAGTGACAACCATCTACCCTTCTAGGATGCTACTCTACTTTGTATAATGTGCCAAAATGAGGCTTTCTGAGCCCCTACAAAGAAAGGAATACCTAGATAGCTGCAGGGTAGTTTATTCCATCTAAGTTCTAACATAGAGATGATGTGACCAATTACCAGAGTGCTAGTATTCTGAAAAAAATATTTTTGACTTCTTTATATTAATCATTTGACCTAATATTAGATAGTAGTTGTCCAACACATTATATTTTTGGCTTCACACATCAAGGGATGGCCAAATGGTAATGTATCATCTGCAAATAAGGAATGAGTGTAAGAGATGTCTAATCTTGGTAATTTTATACCATTCCATTTACTTGATGCATGGAAGGCTGAAATTTTCTAGCTTAACGCTTCCACTATCAAGATGAAGAGGAAAGAGGAAAGAGGGTCTTCTTGCCTAACTCCTTGAGAGGAAAAGAAAAAACTAATTGGAGATTCATTTATGAGGATTGAGAATTTAACATATTTTAGATAGGAAAGAATCCATTTGCACCATTTTGTAACAAAACCTAGCATTTCCAAAACCTTTGATAAAAATTCTCAATTTACTTTGTTACAGGGCTTTATTATGTCTAATTTTATGATCATAGCTAGATTTTTTTCTTGATGAGTTGAGTGCAATATTTCATGAGCTATTATTTCCCCTTCAATTGTCTCTTTTCCTAGAACAAAACCACCTTGCCCCTTCAAGATTATTCTTGGAATGAGTTTGGAAAGCCTTAGGGTAATAGCTTTAGATATTTTTTTTTATAAATGGTATTGCAGATGGAGATAGATCTAAAATTTGCAAATGAGGAGGGAGTTTTGACTTTGGGTATAAGAGAAATATGAGTGGTGTTAATCTCTTTTAACATTGTGTCATTTCTACAAGATTCTTCTATAGCCAACCAAATATCTCTTCTCTCAAAATCCCAACATTTTTGATAGAATTTAACATAGTGAAACCATTCGACTCGAGAGCTTTGTCTGGGGAAAGTTCAAAAACTGTAGTTTTGACCTCTTCCAAGGTGAATGGAGCCAAGAGAAACTTGTTATCATATGGACTAAGTATCTTTGGGATGAAATTTAAAAATTCTTGTTCTTTTCCAACCACATCAGGGTCTTGATTCATCAGTTTTGTAAGGAGGTTTGAAAAGAATAGGAAAAAATAATTTTGCTTTTTTTGTTCATCTTTTAGAAGTTTATTAGATGCATAATTTATAGAAAATATTGTGTTAGTATTGCATTTGACCTTGACTAAGTTGTGAAAAAACTTGGTATTCCTATCCCCCTCTTTTAACCAAGTTTTTCTTGACTTTTGTTTCCAATATATCTCTTCTCTAGCAAGAAATTCTTTGAGTTCTTTTTGAAGTTGGTTGTGATGGTGGAAGGATTCATTGTTCATACCCTTTTTAATTACTTTCTCATTGAAAACTTCAATTCTCTAAATAAGAATATTTTTTTGTTCAAACCTATTTTTGAAATGGAGATGGTTCCATTGTTTGATCCACCCTTTTATGAATTGGTGCTTTTTTACTAATTGGTAAAGTTTGGAGCCTGGTACAAATGGTGAATTCTCCCACCATTGTCTCAGGAAAAAGTAGAAATTTCTCATCCTTGAACCATATGTGTTTAAATTTAAAGGATTATTTAAATTTATTTGGTACAAAATTCCAAATAATATCCAGCTAGATCGACTAATGATCTGAACCCAAGAATGAGAGGATGGAAGAGACATATTTAAAATCAGTGTTGGTCCAAATTATGGAGAGGATAAATCTATCTAACATCTCTATAATGAGACAAAAATGTTTCCTTTTGTTTTCTAAGTAAATTTACCATTAGTTGGCAAACAATCAATGAATGTGTTATCTAGGATGAAATTGGAAAAGTCATCCATTGATTTTGGAGGGGGAATGATACCTCCATTTTTCTCTTTTAGGGATGTAATAGCATTAAAATTCCCTCCTAAGATAATTAATTCCTCCCTTAAAAAAAAGAGGGTTGCTATCAAAGATTCCTATACCTGTTTCTTGCTAGTAGTTGATGTAGGGCCATCAACATTGAATATCCAAAATGGTGTTGATAACATTGAATCTTGACAAGCATCCACCATTGTTGGGATGCAATGAACTCTGCATTGACCTTGCATGGATCACATAATATTTCTATTCCTCTTAATTCCCCTACCACAAGAGTATAAAGCACTTCCCATTTGGAACATTTAGTTAGGATTTATTTGTTTTTCTCATCTAAAATTTTTGTTTCTTGTAGTAAAAAATATCAACATCATTTGAATCGATTTGGCACTTAATCATGCACCTTTTTTTAGGGTCATTTAAGCCCCTAACATTCCATGAAATGACCTTCATTGGTCTCGAGGAGAGCGATAGGCCCTCCTTGGTCACACATTCAAATTTTTGTCTAGGTGTCTGCAAACCCACTGTGATCTCTTCTTATATTTTCCTTATCTTGTACTTTTTTCCTTTCTTTTTATTTATTTTAGGAGACAAGGTAGTCACATAAAATTGAGTGTATGAGATTGAAATTGACTTAGAGAAATCAAAATCATTCAGGTCCTGATTTATTTCAACAATGTTTTTTCTTCCTACTTCCACTAAGATGTGTTTTTCCATTATTGATAAAGACCTTGAGGAGGGAACTTGAGAGCCTAAAGGAATGCATTTTATAATATCCCAGTTGTGATTTTCTACAGGAAAATCTATTTCCATGTTATTTTGAGCCATATGGTTGGGGTTAGAAGGAGTATTTAGTCCCATATCCTTAACATAAGTGTTTTGGGAGAACACTCCTCCAAACTGATTAACTAAATCTTCAACCATCATATCTGGGACTAATGAAGAAACATCTAGAGTCATTGTTTCCTCTACCCCTGAGTTTTGGATCATACTATTAGATTGTGTATTCCAACTAACATTTTCCAGTCTAGTGCTTGTAAATAAGGAAATTCCAACATTACATTCAATTGCACTAAAATTTCATTCTCCTTGTTGCAAGTTGGTACCTTTAAAGGAGAAAAAACCTTTTCCAATTGGACATCTGATAGATCTTTACCCCCCATTTCCTTTTTTTGAGAAGTTTCCTTCGAATCCTTAGTACTATTTGGTGAAACCTCTTTATCCATTGAAGAAATCTCTAGAAACATGATAAAATAATCCTTGGAAAGGATTATTTTATCAACTAGTATGCTTTCTTGTTCCTCACATGCCTCCCAGAATTGTGTAGTTTGATACTTACATTTTGTGCTAGGGTGAGTCTTTAGATGGCAGGAATGACATTCTATTTTAGGTCCTTCAAGAAAATTTCATGTCGCTAGGTCCCATTCCTAGAAAGAATTTGAAAAGCATTTGGGAGAGGTTAAGTGGTGCCTAGTAAAACACATAACCTAATTGGAGCTTTGATATTGTCAAAATAGGTCCTATCAAGCTTCATGAAGATACCCATTTGATTTCCCAAGATTTCTACTATTTGAAGATCTCTATATTCAAGTGGTAGGGCTGATAGTTGCACCCAAAATGGCACAAACTTTACCGTTGTATATGAAGGGTTAAATTTGGGAATCCAAGGATGAATATATAGTCTTGCACTATGCAAGGACTACGTATTCACTTTGAAGACATAATCCCTTGCTTGCTTCAAGGAAAAATAGCAATAAAAAAACCCTTACCCTTATCTATGTAATGAACTTCATTAGCTCCCACCCAATGGTCATCAACCCACTTAGTCAAAACATTTTTGTTAGGGTTAATATTCCAAAACTTACAAATAATAGCTTTTTCACGAAGCTCCTTAATTTGGAAGTTGAGGTGTTCTACTGAGAATGCCACCTGGATGATTTCTCCTAGGATTTTGTTGCTTTCTTGGGCCCTCATGCATTGCTTAGCTAGTAAGTTCACATCCTTTTGTTGTAGCTAAGGTCTCAATTTTGTGCCATTTTGTTGAAATTTTGGTTGTGAGTTCTCCTTATTATGTCACCTAACAAGTTTCCAAGTGGATTTTTGAAATTACAGTTTCCTTGACAGAGGAGGATTAAAGGGGGCACTATATGGACTTGGTTTCAAGATTGATATATTATTAGGAAAGGTTGCAAGGCCCTTCTCACCTTCCAATGTCTTTGAAAATGTGTTTGTGGGCATTCAAATTTTGAGTTGAATTGACTTGTTATGATAGAATACAGGCTTTTGCTAGCTTATAAAACCCTTCTCGCTATTCTATGTCCTTGGAGAAGGGCTTACATAACCCTGACCCTTGAATTGTCTTGGATGTTGATTATTTTCTAACTATTATGTAGTCTTTTGCCTATCCCCGCCATTTGGAAACCCTTGCCACGGTGCCTCTGTGAAATAAAATTTTAAAAAATTCCCATTAGGGGTGTTTCATGCTCATAGATCTCCCATTGACCATATTTGTGAATGTTAAAATGTCGACAATAATATATATTCAAAATTGTGTGAAAATAGGCTAGAAAAGGGCAGTACCACCCTAGTCCAAACCTATTTTGGGGCTTTTTCTATCATTAAATGAATATTAAATATTAATTCCCAATTTTATTTTTATTTTCCAAAAACAATAACAAAACAACCCAAAAATTATGAGCATAATTAGGTTCAGGAACATAAGGGGGAGCTAAACTAGGTGTGAAATTGTTAGGGGTGACAATTTATGATGCTAAAGTACCTTTCCTAAATGCAAGGATTTCTCATTGCATTATACACTCTTCTTTTTGTATATTGATAGACATACTATTGTGTTTATTTTTTTCAATTGTGGAAGTTTGTTTTTTATTAATGAAAAAATAGGTTTTGAAGGGACTAGAAACCCTGAACAAAAAAAAAAGTGATAGTAAAGAAAAGACATAAGAATACCCACCCAGAAAACCACAAAAAACCAGTTGATTAATAGACCATCAACCCACCATCAAACGATTACATTAGCCAAAAATAAAAACACAAAAAGACAAGCCCAATAGCCATTAAAGCAATTCTTTAAGCATTTTTGCAGCTCCCATATCCTTGGCCGCCAACCTGTCATGCATTTCCATGATCTCTTCCACACCATGAGCAACCTCCTTACCTTTCTTAGTTTTTCTCTTTGTATGAACACTTAGGATAGCAACCAAATTAGTTGAATGCACATCCATTCCAACTTCCCCCCCATGATTCGAGTTCTCCTGGTCACCAAACAAGCCCTTCCCAGTTAGCTCCATAGCCTTCTTATAGAGGAAAATAATCCCCTCAATCGATGCCTCCAGCTTCTCCCTACTTATGTTGATGGGCATATCCATGTCCCTTTAGAGTTTCCTATTTTGTCTCTCCAGCACCGCCACTCTCAAACCATAATCATTCTTTAGAGAAGAAAGTTCATCCACCATACAAAAAATACTAGAGTTCAAAGAACGAGAAAGCCCATAAATAGATTCCTACTCTTTAAAACTTCAAAGAGTCGAGATGTTGCACCTAGAATTTGAAGAGTTGTGGAAGTTTGTTTCATGCTCTTGATTTTGACATTCTTTGGGTCATCAGGAGTCCTTCTATTTTCTTCACTTGTACATTTTATTGTATTTGTATCATTTCCTTTTTGGAGAGGGGTTGAAATTTCCCACTGGTTTTTTCTCCTTTACTCCACTTTATGAGATATTTGTACATGAGTACCTAACATGGATTTTAGTTGAGACTCATTATTAGTGCATACATTACTCCCTAAGTTGCACTTATGGGGGTTGTTAGTGTAAATATTCATTATCATACCTAGTTAGCTAATCACCTTTCTAGGATTTACCTATTCACACCTAGCTTAAGTTTACTTAGGGTTTTTTAGTTGTTTTGAACAAAACCCAAAAATCATTTTCTATCTGATGTGCAAAAGATACAAATTTAATGCAAAAATAAAATACCTTCAACAAAAAATGACTACAAAAGTATGCATGCGGCGGTGTTTTAAAATAAAAACTTATTAAAGATAAACAAATCAACACCTAATTTTTAGAATGTCTTTACGATGCTTCAATGATAGGGCTAAAAGATTGATCCACTAAAAAATAAAGAAAAAAACTAGTGCAATTCAATGATTTGATACCATGTTGGAGAATTCCAACACCAAAGAGCTCAAATTGATAATCTTTTAAAAGTACAAATTTATGAACACAATATCATATTGATAGACATAGTATTATTTTCACCATTTCACTTGTGGAAGGTTATCAATTCGAGCTCTATGATCTTGGCATTATCCAACATAAAAGACCTAAGATTAATAATTATATTACTCTCCTTTCACTCTTGTAAGGTTGTTAATTGGTTATGACCCTAACCCTCTAATGTGTATTGAGTTATGAGTAGTTAACTTGTGGCTTGTTTAACTTTTAAAAGTTATATAACTACTATATAATAATATTATATATGTATTAATGACATCCTATGATTTATAATTGTGTATCCAAGTTATCTATGGTATATATAGGGGCCAGTTGATAACTATTATCACCATGTGAAGCATTGTGTTGTTTTTGAATAATATTGGAGGTACCCCCTTGAAGTGGAATATTATTATCAATTAATTGTAAAATATTTCCTATTATTATTATTGGGAAAAAAAATTCATTACAAGTGGCATCAGAGCATGATTTTGGCACTATGAAGGTAAGGCATATTTTTCAAATTTGGAGGTCATTTTGGGAAGTTCACATATCTCATATTTTGGTGATTTTTTCTTGAGTTTTGGAGGGTTTTTTAAGAACATATTGAAGTATCTACAGTCCAAATTTTAAAGGAATTCAAGTATAATTAGGTAATTTATTGTATAATTAGGGTTTTTTCCAAATTTTTTTGGGAAGCACATATCTCTCAAATCTAGATGATTTATTTCTTAAGTTTGGAGTGAACTTCTATAATACTTTAAAGTTTCTGCAAATTGAAATTTAGAGGAATTGTAGTAGAAATAAGTGATTTATTGTAGAATTATCATTTATAACGAATTAATTCTCAATGTTGCAAATTAGCTAATTTCTTTTAGATTTTTTGGGAAAATGAGATATAAGCCTTTATAAGATATAGTGTTGGTGTGATGATAAAATGTGTATAAGAAATAAAAAATCACACAAGCAATGAGACATATTACATTAAAGATTTGAATCATAAAATAATCAAATTAAAACAAAACAAATCTCTAAAATCGTTCCATTATTCTCTATTCTCAAGGATCCTTTAAATCATTAGTGCTCTTAGATTTTTATATGCACTATGACTGGTTTGGATGACAACCTAAGAAATGAGATGTTGTAAGATGCGAGAAACTAATTCTTGCATGAAGTATAAACTATGTGATTGATACCATGATGCTATGATATTAATGTTGATGTGATGAAATGAATATTATGCTATGATAATGATGCTAAATGCTATGGCGAAAATGTTGTATGAAAGCTAAGATGATAACTAAAATGCAACTATAAACCAAGACATGATTCTAAACTAAAATGATAAAACAATTATAAATACTAAATGTCTAAATGATCTATGCTCAATACTCTAAATGCTCAATATTATTCTTGCATAATATGTTTACTCAAAGATGTGATGATAAATGTTGTAGCAAGAGGTTGTATTTATAGGATTTCCAAAGAATCTTGTGATGTGGTAGCAATCAATGGTCCAAATTTTAGCATGAGAGATGAATGGTGGAGATGGAAGAATCAAGGAGGATGTTCCCTTGACCAAAGGCAACATGACAAATGTATGGAGGAATAAAGTGTGTGAGAAATCCATGTGCCAAAAGTTTGTTATGGAATTGGTTGAAAATAATGTGATTTAAATACATCTGACATTTGATGATGTGGCCAAAAAGTATCGTGGACATGTGTTTAAATTCAAATTGGGCATTTGAATTTAGTGAGAAGGTTATTAATTAAATAAAACAAACTATGTGAATTTGTATATTTAATTAAATTAGAGGAATGTGATTTTAGATGAAGAATTTAGAAAAGTGTGAACTATATAAATAAATTGAGAATTTATTTATAAGTAGATGAAATAAAAGGGGTCATTAATTAAATAACTAGTATTTAATTAATTAATTGTCTTGATTGATTTTAGGTGTATACAAGTGTTTTTTTTAATCATTTGGATTTCATTTTTATTATTTATTATTTTATTTTATTTTGAACTTCTCTGCAACAAGAAGTAGCTAAATCTCCTTCTTCTCCAATAATCTAAGGAAAATAATCTAAATCTCCTTCATTAATATGAAAACCTTTATTTCTATAATAATGTCATCAAATAGTGGGATCAAATATTTTTAGATAAAATATTGGTGGTGCCTTTGAAATTTGAAGTCCTTGCTAACCTAGGAAATTTTCTTTTCCTTCCAACACAAATTTTTATCTCCTTTTTATGCAAATACCTTAATCAAAATAATGAAGGCTAAATACCTTAATCAAAGACATTTTTTTAGAGCTTTGGACCTGGTTGGTCTCCCTCCGGGCTCTAAAATTTGGAACAATATTCTTAAGAGTAGGTCCCTCTTGAAGGAAGGGGTCAGATGGCAAATTGATAATGGGAGATCAATTAGGTTATGGGAGGACAACTGGATTGGGAGTAGACCCCTTGCTGATAGTCACTTTAATATATTGAGGGAACACACTAAAGATCTCATTGTTACTTATATTACTGATTATACCTCACCCAGAGCTAGATGGAAAATTTTGAAGTTGTCTTTCTGACATTGGCCTAACCTTCTGCCAAAGGTTGCGGAGCTCCAAGAGCTTTTGAATACGGTTAGACTCCCTCTATTTCCCAAGGAGGAAATTTTTTTTTGGATAAAGAACCACTCAGGGGAGTTCACTGTGAAGTCTACTTATCAGCTGCTACTTAGGTTTGGTGATGATGAGCAGTGCTAGAAGAAGGTGTGGATTCATCAGCTCATCCCTAAAATAAATTTCTTTTGGTGAACTTCCATCCATGGGAAAATTTTAACTATTGATAACCTTGTCAAGAGGGCTTTCAATTCCCTAATTGGTGTACTCTTTGTAGAAGGGAAGAAGAAACCATCTTCCATCTTTTTATTCACTACTAGTTTGTTGCCCAGGCTTGACAAAATGTTTTACAAAGGTTGATTTCATCTCTTGGGTTTTTGATAGATATATTCACCAATTCATCTTAAATTGGAAATGCCCCTCCAATCATTCATTAATCAAACTACTTTGGCAACTTATTCCACCTCACATTTGTTGGTGCCTATGGAAAGAAAGGAATAACAAGATTTTTAGAGAAACGGTGAACAATGTGGAAGGTATGTTGATAATCCATAATAAGATTCTCCTGGATAACATTTCGACATGTAAATGGAAGACACCTATTAATCCCCCGACTACTTGGGATAGAAGCATAGCTACCATTTGGCATTTTCCTAGTGAGTTATAGAGATTTGATAATTCCAAAATGATCATTAGGAAGCATACTAGATGGAGAACCCTTAAGCCGCCCTAGGTTAAGCTTAATTTTGATGGGGCGGCTAGGGTAGGGACGGCAGCCAGAGGAGGTATTATCAAGGATCATACTAGTTGCATGGTGGTTGCATATGCTGGGAGATTGAAAGATCATTATAGCAACTAGGCTGAAGGCATGGCTCTCCTTTGGGGTCTTAAGATTGCACTGTCACTCACCGTCAAGACCATGGAAATCGAAGGTGACTCGTTGCTAATTGTGGAAGAAACTAAAGGAAAGATGAAGGTGGGGTGGTCTCTAAAAGGTGTTATGGAGGAAATTTTCTCACTCCTAAATGGTCTTCAATACTTTTCTATTCAACATGTCTTTAGAGAGGGGAATGCGACTACTGATAGCATGGCAACAATAGGTCTTGATATTGAAGGGCTTCGGTGTTGGTAAAAAGATGATTTTTTTCCCCCCTCAGCTCTAGTGTGTTTAAGGGAAGATCTAAAACATCTAAATGTTGAGTCCTAGAAGGTGCTTACTTATTTTAGCTAGGCTCCTACTAACTTTGGTTAGTACTGTTGGTGGCAGCATGATTTTGAATAATTGGTTGTTATGTGAGGTGATGGATATCATGTGTTTGTTTAACGGTTTGTACGGCCTCTTGTGGGCCGATGGTATGGCAAATATTTCTATCCCTATTGACCAATGGAGTCATCATTTTTTGAACCCCCTAAATTTTTGTGTTGAACTTTTTAAGTTAGCAGATTTTATGAGATTTTTTGAGACAGCTAAGTATTACGCCGATATCATGCCCTTACGTGTCATGGGCGATTCACATGAGGGTGTTGCTACCTTTGTGTGGGTTGTGAGATGTGGCATTTATTGACTTCATTTTCAACTTTTCTAGTCACTTTTTGCCATCCTTTTCCCTTTTGATGCTTCTAGAATTGATTACCAACTCTTGTGCCATGGTTTTCCCATTCTAGTGGTTGGTAACTTTGGTGTGGGCTCTATGGGTGGGGACAGAGTGTGTGTGGAGCCAAACAGGTGTGACAAGTGGAAGGAAAATGCCACTATTTGGCACATTTGCAAAGAGGTCTGAATTGCCCAGTACATGGAGGCCATGACTGGTCATGATGAGGGCTTGTCTAATAAGTTTGTCACCTCTTGGAAGGATGGTAGGGTCACCATCAGTGGAATTTCCTTTGAAGTCTT